>JAYESA010000012.1:78042385-78269885 GCA_036927795.1 Iris macrosiphon
GCCAAAGCCGCCAGAAACTCATATACATTAATTCAACTTTGTAACGTCTTGGATTATATACATTGTCTTGGTCTGAAATTCTCAGTATCGAGTAGCTTAATTAGCAAGCTTTCCAGCTTTTTCGACCTCATGGTTGGTCTGAGAACTTTTTGCTTCCCATGAATAGCACACGAATCCCTACCAAAGAGAGAGTTTCCCCAGCACCATCCACCGGGAGTGAATTGGCCATTTGGTCTCCTCAATAGTTCATGATCAATTTTGTCAAGAACTGCCTCACCATGGGCAAATGTTCGGGCAAAGGGGGCTCCGCTATCCAGAATCAAGTCAAAATGTTCTGATGTCAAATTAAGAGGGTCTTGACGAGGTGGGTTATCCCACATCATGAAACGAAGATCATGGTTGATGGTGTTCTTCTGAAAATCGATGGAATTGCAGATAACAGTGTGAAAGTAGCCTTCAGTGGATGAGAAAGAATTTGTATAGTACATGAGTAAAGTCCGAGGAAGATTATCCCACCCCCAGATGCAAAATTCAAGGAATGGTCTGCTTAGTATCACCCATGAGGATCCTAAAATAAGAAGGAACCAATAAATATTGAAAAGCTCTTTACAACCAATAAAATCTGGAAAAGGAAAAAACTGGCTTAAGACGAACAGTATAATATGACAATATGACAGAAAGAGTTGAATATTTAAGTTTCTAAAACACAAATTCAGCATTTGAAAGCCTAACCATGACACAGTGATGCCCCCAATCAATATGGGATATAATATTCTGACATATACTCAGGAAAATCCCTAATTCATAAGCTATCCAGAAAACTATCATGTCATAGAAGAGTTTACACAGATAACATATTGGATTTTTTTTTTTAATATAAGTCGCACAATTATCATCATCATCCAAGCCTTCTCCCATTAAAATGTGGTGGTCTATGGAGCATAAGAAAACTCCATACAAGATTTGACAGTTTTATGACCAACTATCGACGTGTTAACAGTCTACATTGGTACCAAATTTCTAGCCAACAAAGTAGAACCTAGATGGCCAATTGGCATGTAGGTAGATCTATCTTCTGGATTGCAGTCTTAAGCTCATGCAACTAAGGAGCACCCTCCAAGTTCCCCTATACTATAAAGAGACTAGACGAAGAGGTAAGATTATAAAATTTACTGTAGAAAATTGCATTCATCTATTACTATAAAGAGTCTAGACGAAAATGTAAGAATATAAAATTTGTTGTTTTACTATAAAAAGTCTAGATTAAGAGATAAGATTACAAAATTTGTTGTAGGAAATTGCATTCATCTCGATAACATATTACGTCAAAGAGTGAAGGAATGACAATAACAAATATAAGTCCCTCAAATTTTACATATTTTTAAATAGGTCCCCAAACCTTATGCGTTGCTTAAAAGTCCCTTAAATCTCCAATAAATAAAGTTAAAGAGTTCCCTTCCATCTCCATTTCATTAGGTTTAAACAACCCTATGACTAAAGTTATTTCATGGACAATTTTATCCTTCCAATACAATTAACGACCAAAAATTATTATTATCTTCCCCATCATGACCAAATCCTTTTTTTCATAATCTATGAATTGGCGAGAGTGTCCTTTCATAATCTATGAATTGATTTCGGTAGAGATATATGGAGGCTTCAGGCCTCTTTAAAAACAACCATTGTATACAGATTCAAAGTGAATATTCAACTTCTCAATTACGGAGAAATAGTAAAAACTTACAACAACATTCAATTCTCACCTTTTATTTTATTTTTTTCATCTTTTTATATCTTTTTCCTCTTCATAGCATGTGTTTGTTTCATAATTTTACATGGGCTTGTTAGTTAATATAAAGAATAAAAATAGGGTTTGAACAAGAACTTTCTAGATTTTGAGTAGTTTGTAGATTATAGGATTTGATATATATATATATATATATATATATATATATATATATAAAAGTTCAACTATATTTTGATTATAATTATAATAATAATTGAATCTTTAGATATAATTGGGAGATGAAAGTATGGATGGATTTGAAAGAAGAAGAAAAATAGGAGAAAAGAGAGAGACAAGAGAGGGCAGAAGAGAGGGTTTTATTAGTTGTAGAAATGAGAAGAGGAGAAGAGAAGAGAATGGAAGTAGAATTAATGAGTTTTTATGCGGTTATAGTGGAGGTCGGAGAGTTGAAGAAGACAATGAGAGCTATCAAGGGGTCGGTCGGGTTCGAGTCAAATTTATGTAAACCCCAAATCCAACTCGAAAACCTTCCAAATTCGAAGTCTATACCTGAAATCCGACCTGAGTTCATTCGGATTTGGGTTTTTAGGACCCGGATCCAATTTTAGGTTACAGTATAGAGTAGAGAATATTTCACTCATGGGAATTGGACCATGCACCCCCCCCCCCCCCCCCCAACAAATAACTCTTCCTAAGCAGCCAAAGACCAACTATTTACATGTAGAAAGTAGAAATAAAACTTCTTTATAACAAGATCCGAACTAAACATGATTTTTTTCGGGTGTCACATTTTATACTTGAATCCGACCAGGACTCCTTTTGGTTTTATATGTTACATCCAAACTTGACTTGGTTTTTTAGACAAACAGGCCTAATGACAATGGAAGAGAAGAAATATAATCGGTCACATTTTGATTGGGAGGGGCAAATGGTGAAGAAGTGTTCTACCGCCAAACCTAATTGAATATTCTATTTCTAAAACGGGATTGACTAACCAAAGGACTCATTAACTCTATTTAAGGGATTTGAGGGACTATTAAACAATTTGTAAGATTTAGGGGACATTTACAAATATATGAGATTTGAGAGACTTTTAAGCACAAAAAAAAATAATAATAATTATTTAGATTTATTCATTCAACTCATACTGTATAAAGGTTACAAGTGAGTCAAAAGACTCGTAGTGTAGACTTTCATCATCATCATCATCATGACTGGGTTAATACTCAAGTGTAAACAAGGTTTGCAGTATCGATATCGGACCCTTCCTATGAGTATCGGGATAGAGAGTATCGCATGAGTATCGGTGGTTTCGGATCGAAGTATCGGATTTTTTGGTATCGGAAAACAAATAATTACTAATAATTTTTTTTTAAAATGTGTACATTTAGGCATAATTTGAAGTATTTTTGTGTTGTTTCTTACTAGTTTTGAAATTTAATAGTCACCTTTGCTAGTTGGTTTACTTGCGATAAATAAATTTTCTTCATTTATATGCTTTTACAACCTTACTATGCTTTTACACCCTTGCTGATCAGTCTTTTTTGTTGAATTTTCTTTGCGAAATTGACTTGGAAACACATCCCCAACGTCGGTAGCGGTCTGTATCGGATCGGGACATACCAAACTGTATCGGTATAGACTATATCGTATCGGTGACTGATACTGCAAACTATGAGTGCAAACTCTCTATAAGCAAAAAAGAACATAGTTTTTATCACTCAATGAGTTGGCAACATTAAGGTTAATGAAAATTCAGCAGAACCAAACCAGTGGAGCCGATTAGAACTTCACTTTAGTAAAAACTTCAGAACTTGAATCTGGCCAGTATTACATGCATCTAGATGATTACTGGGAGACCACTATACAAGCTAACTTGCAAAGTCTAGTGGTATAAGCTAAAATCATACAACTAATAAGAAGTAATTCGTAATTACACGCTCATGCCTCACATAAACATAACACCCCCAATGAATCCATAGCTGGAAGAATTAGGCATCTCCCTACTTCACTTCTATTGTAACTAAAGTATTTAACTTCTAATTATTAGCACCATGGATATTACCTAAATACCCGTATGAGACTAACAATCAATAAACGGCTATATAAGCTGTCCAAAGACTCATTAATCCCATGGTAAGTATTTAACTTCTAATTATTAGCACCATGGATATTACCTAAATACCCATATGAGACTAACAATCAATAAAGGGTTATAGAAGCTGTCCAAAGACTCATTAATCCCATGGTTCACATATCACAATACCCAATGAGAGACTTCAACAAAGTACTTTAACATTTATGATATTAACAAGTACATGTGAGAGCAAAAGACTATATGTTCTAATGCATAGAAAATTCAGCAGATGATCATATTGCATATCCTTTGATTATACAGATCCCACTTGCAAGATTAAACATCTCAAAGTAACACTTGGTGAATCTGTATTTGTTCAAATGCACACCATCCATAATAATGATCAATGTGCTGAAGTAGCAAAAGTTGCAACCCTCTCTTACACCTCTCATCTCAACCACTCCAACAAGTTGCTCCCAGCTGTTTAATCATGAATTATCCATGGAATAATATGCATATAGGTATTCAGAGCAAACTATGGAGCATGGAAGGTACTCCATTTAATATGGAATATACCCCTACCAAGTACTTACTGTAATGGTAATCCTTGGCATACCAGGTACCAGTACTTATAGTTACTAGCATCATGATTTGCCCAATAATTAGAAGTTTAATACTTCACTTATAATCATAGTTTGCAATATCGGCCGACCCCGATATAATTCAGACGATACCGATACGGTTTGGCACATCCCGGTCTGATACCGACCGATACCCGATGCTGACCAATACCGAAATTTGGGGCCTCTTTTTCGGTCAATTCGGCAAAAAAAATTGAACGAAAAAGACCGATCAACAAGGGTGTAAAAGCATATACAAGAAGAAAACTTATCTATCGCATGTAAATCAATCGGAAAAGGTGACGGCTATTTCATTCAAGCTAAGAAACAACACAGGTATAAAATATTTTTTCTAAAATGTTAATATTTGCTTTCAGATACCAAAAAATCCGATACGCCGATCCGAAACCGCCGATACTGTTGTTATCGCCGATCCGGATTCTCATATGAATGGTCCAATACCGATTCTGATACCAATACTGTGAACCTTGCTTAAAATAGATAGCTTAACAGGGAAGATGTCATTCACAGATCAAAATACCAAATGAGAGAAACTCAAGAACATTTATCATACTAACAAGTACACATGAGAGTAAAAGACTATGTTCTTACTTCTTAGAAACTTTTGGCAGATGTTGAATATATTTTTAGTATACCGGTCCCTCTTGCAAGTTTAAACATATGTTTTGATTATACAGATCCCTCTTGCAAGTTTAAACATCTCCAAGTAACACTTGTATCCATATTTTGTTCAAATGCACACGATTGTTAATAATGATCAATCATGCCAAAGTAGCAGCCCTCTCTCACACCCCTTGTCCCAATCACTCCGACAGATTGCTGCTAGCAGTTTAATCATGAATTTTCCATGGAATAATATGCATAGAAATATTTTGAGCAAAACTATGAAGCACGGGTGTTCCATTTAATAAGGAATACCTGCAAGAGGTGCTGGTACTCCGGTACCCTTGGGTACGTACTACATACGTATTTAAAAAATTGGTTTTATTCACAATTTAAGTTGGGTACTCCATTGGTATAATATGTGGGTGCTTTTGTAGAGCAGCTGATTGGATATGGCCTTGTCTTTTAAACTATAGCTCGAGTATTTTTGTTTTAGAAATCAAAATCTCATAATTTTTAAAAGTAAACTACATAATTTTTTAGACTAAATCGGGCTCAAAATACATAGTATGTGATTAAAATTCATTTGATAACTATGGTTAAAATTTTAAACTTGTAGTTTGTCATGAACATGAAGCTTGTATTTTGTCTTTATATATATCCCAACCATACCGATACTAAATTTTTAGAAATTGGCATATCAACGTACCTGGTACATACCGTATCCCGGGTACTCGTATCAGTACCTATTCTTCGTAGGAGCAAAACCATTAAAAAAATATAAATCGTGTCTTGGTAGTAGCTGCTTTGCTCTCACCACATCCAATAATTCCAAGCATCACCTCTTCAGAGCATAATCATATTGCATGAGATTGATTAATAGGTAAAAATAATGAATCATGCCATAGTAGTAGCTAGTTTAACCCCACAATCCAATCATTTCACTCACTCACTCATAAACACAAACATGCTAACAGTCAGTGGCAACCAGCTATACCTAAAACACTGAGTTTAGAATCTAGGATCGGAATTGGAGGGTCCGAAACCGACAAGAGTATCACTCGTAGTTACCTTTTTTCTACTCACAATTTTATTAGTGGCTACCATGGAGGTGACAACCTTGTACACTCTACACAAGGATAAAATGGATGCAAATAGTTACATTCAATTACCTTTTTCTACTCAATTTTGTAAACTCTGTTTCCCGGTATGGTATCAGTACTTATTACATATACTTGAGTGTAAATTGTATTTCCGTATCTAATATTAATGGTTTTGATCTTGTATCGCATTGCTAGCATTGTTTCTCTTGCGTTAAGATTGTTTTTGTGGATTTCGGACTCGTATCTCGTACAAGAGTGTCGCTCGTAGGATAGACAGGAGATAATTAATCGTATTAACGGACTTATGCAACTAATATTTTCGTGAATTTTTGATGTGTTGAACCAATCTATAGACCACCATAGACTTGTAGAGACCCAGGACCTTGCCCTATACCATAGCTAGGACCCACACGTAGATCGAGCCTTAGAAGTCAGTAAAACTGATGTGTGTCAGGAATCTAGCATATTGTCGATATACTGCTGATATTCCGTTGGTATGCCAATGGGTCCTGGGTCTGCAGTGCTGACTTGGTTGTTGGAGTTGTAATTGGGGGTTAGGGTTGGATTGGAGGGCTATGATTAGTTGTATGTGTGCGTCTACTCTATGACTATTGGATTAAGCCAATGGCTATGTTATATTAAGCGTGAGGCGAGGCGAGATGATGAAGTTGGCGTCTCGCTTAAGCGTCGCCTATGCGCTTAGTTAGCGCTTCATCCATTTTTACCTACCTACATGTAAAATACTCTATATACACATAAATTTTAATATATTTTCCATACAATCATATTAGTATATGAATGAATAATAATACCAATTATCAATCAAGCAAAGACACAATATAAATACTATAATCAAAATACAAAGTCATCAAAATACCATGGCCAAGCGTTTTTTTTTCGTTTTTTTAAAGCTTGGCGCTTTTTCCAGCGCCAAGCGGTAGGCGAGGCGCTGTTAAGCGCCGCCTAAGCGCGGGTACAATTTTTGGGAAGATATTTTCCTAAGCGAGGCATCCAGGTCTCCAAAACCGCTTAAGCTGCACTTAAGCGCGCTTTTTAAAACATAGACCAATGGGAGGATATACGCCACTTCCCTTTCTTCTCACCAACACTTTTTCACTCTCTTAACACTTCTTGTTCTTGCTTGGAGGAGGTTGACCTAGAGGAGTAGAAGCTGATGTCAGTAGTGGTGTAGGGATAGCCATTAGAGGAGGCCCTATTGCTTTTCTTCTTCTTCTTCTTCATTTTCTTCTCTTTGCTTTGTACCTAGGCAAGTACACCTTACTCTCATGATGGCGTCATGCTCGTATGTTTTCGATCTCGTTTTCATGAATGCTTTATGTATTCTTGAGCTTCTAGGACTAACATGCTTGCTATACTTCGAGTTTCAATTCTTCATCTCTATGTTTATTTGCATGTTTTTTACTAAAATGGGATAAAAATGCTAATGTAGGATAATTAGCTCTAACTTGTTCAATACTTTTGTTGTCGCTTGATTCTTATTTTATTAGCTCACATTGGTCTCTCATAGAATTTATCCCCTAGAAGCCGTAAGTGGGGGCAGGAAAGTGGGAGTACTTAGAAGGTTATAACTTTAGGAGCAGCTTGGGAGCGTCAATATTAATTTAATATTTTTTTTTAATATTAAAATATATTATTTTTTAATTGTAAGAACAAGAATATATATTAATTATCAAAAGCAAAAGGGTAAAGTGCAAAAAAATCCTCCCGTAATTTGCCTTATTAGCAAATTAAGACCCCCTAAATTTTTTGCTCGAAATAGCCCCTCCTTTACATTTTCCTTAAAAAAATACCGTTAAAAAAACGGAAATCCTAAACTATGGAGGATCGGATACGGATTCCATACCCATACCCATACCCATACTCATGTCCTACCCGGTGGACACGGGTACTTCTCCTAAAGTGGAGAGTCCGGGTAACATAGAACACTATTACCTTCTTCCAATATATATATATATATATATATATATATATATATATATATATAAGTTGTTATTCTTATTATATATCTCATATATCTTATGAATAATATATTATACCTCTAAGGGGTCATAAACTCTTGTTATCTTCTCTGTTCGATACGTCGTCTGGTGTCCGCTTTCCGATATAGGGATCCCCTAACCGGTATCCGATATCATGAACCTTGTTAACTGCACTCTCTCTTTACATATTGCTATTCTGACTTGCTAATTTGTGATATCTAACAATGAAATAACTGTGCAATTTATTTAAGTGCCAATTCTTGCTTCATACATTATTAACACGAATCTGTAAGAGGCTTGGTTGGGATAGGGCTATGCTTGACCTGAACTCTAGCTAAATTGATGCTTACCCTTTCCGTTAGACTCTCAAATTAGTTGACTGCATCCTAGTCATCATATTTATTCTTTGTTTACGATTTTCGTAGTAGAGGAACAGTTATGTTACTATTATTTATTAAACATGGAAAAGAGGAAGGCGAATGATTAGCACTACATTTCTACTTTTACTACTAGCACTCATCAACGATCAATCTATTCATTTTACCTGATATGATGATAATACATAAGGACCTTCAACTGGAAGAGGTAAATTTTCCAATGTTGCCCATTCAACCTAGATTCTGAATCTCAAGCAGTAATGACGACCAATCTATTTACGATAATGAAAATATATCCATGCAATTTGTCTCATTCCCCTAGGGACGTGACTGATGTATACATAATAGGCACGCCAAGGTGCAAGGATTTGGTTAGGCTGCAAATGGGTGAAATCTGTGGAAAGATCAAAGTCAAATCCAAAACCAAACCAGATAAGCATGAGGGCACCTGAATCTATATGCGATAGGTGGACTAGAAAGCAAACCCTACTATGAAGGAATCATGTTCACATTCAGGCTGTATTGAAATTATTTTAGAGGTTTCAATTCGATGATGTGATGCCAGTAGTTTATATTTAATAGGCCCTTATATGCATGTCTCTCTCAAGGTACTTCCACTCCAGAAGACTTTAGGGTAGATATAAATAATTATGGCACCAGGTCTCGAGTTATCAGCTTCAAACATAGTTAAATGAAATATGTATCAGTTATAAATAGCACCAGATCTATGTTTGATCCGACCTATAAAAGCTTGGGTGATTCTTGAGCTCCAAAACTTGTAAATTGTCAATTAACTCGTCGGGGCTCCGATCAGCATTTGCCCCCTGGCTTAGTATTAAGAAGGAGTAAAGCATACAGTGAGTATATATTCTAGTTTATTTCAATGTTCAAATTAGGGCTACAGAAAAAAGAGAGAAGTATGGTTATAGAAAACCATTAGCAAAGGCATAGCCCTAAGTTGAAAGGGGGGGCCATGTCATGCTTCAGAATTGTGTTGGATGAAAATACCAACAGATAATAGGGGGAATTTCTAGAATATATACATGATGTAGCTAAACTATAGAAACAATTTGTTGTTTCAATATAATCTTCGATGGGATTAAAAGGTCTGGACTGGGTTAAATCCAGGAATTCTAAAATCGTTTGGAAATAATCAAAAGAAACAAATAAACAATGACTTTCTTAGTTCCATAAAAGAATGAATTATCAGTATTTATTAGTAATATTTGCAAACTATTTGCAATAGTTAGTAATAATTCGTCCAATATTCATAAATAATCATATAAATCGGAATTTTTCTGTTACTTAATTCTCTAACGAAAAAAGAAGAATCTACTTAAAATGGAAATAAGGAGGCAAGAATTAGCATTAAACAGAACTTAATAAGTTTAAAATGAAATTTCCTGCTTAGTCAGTGCAGCAATAATGGAAGTGATAATCAAAGATAAGCACATGGAAAAGGCAATCAGCATGTGAACTTATAAGCTTCAGACTGTGTGTTTGGAAAATGTCCCTTCAGAATAGTTTGCATGTGTCAATGTGTCCGTATTTGTGGACCTCAGTTGTTTCAAGTAAACAACTACCAGTCAATTGCACATGTATCCTTCTCTACAACTAAGGCAACTTAAATTCAAAATCAAGCTTAACAGTGACCAAGGAAACAAGTTCAGTTCTAGAGCAGTACCTACAAATAGTTTGAAAGAAGAAGGCATTGATCTTTTCTCTTTCATCCAAAAAACTTCCGATTTATTTAAACCATATAGTCCTGGATCTACAATCATTTGCCTAGATCTTTGACTTCTGCAGGCAATAGAAAAGAAAGATCAAAATACATTTTAGTGTTTCAACAAAAGGAAGCACAATATATATAAACTTCAAAGAAAAATCACATTGCATAAAGTTTTGCTTACTCTTTCCAACCCATATTACTTGTGTGCTCGATGAAGTTCAGATCCCTAGGTAGGTACGAGAAAATATGAAGAAGATCTACAGCACATTAGGATAACAATTTAAGGGAGAGAAAAATTTAAGGATAAGCAATACTTCACAATATAGTTGATAATCCTAAAATAATAAGTTGTATAATTCACAGCATAACAATATTTACACCAGGAATCAATACCTTAGATGTTGCAACCACAAAAATCATAATAGATTTTGGCACCTGTCCATCAGTTCGGCCTCTTTTTCCATATTTCAAGTGACCAATATGCTTTAATACATTTGAAAATGTTTCACAGACATTATACAGCATAATCATAGTCATATCATGGGCTGCTCCAGCCACAAAATCACTTTTAAGAGTTTCTTTAAGCTTACTGGTTAAATCCATCACAAAATTGATCAGTTTTAACGCTTGCACTACAAATGAGTGATTATTTGGAAACTGGTTGAGCTTACTCTGTGGGTGAACTACAGATTGGCCTCCATGTTTTTTTGACTTTTGTCTCATATAAGGTTGGTCTACAGACAAACATGAGGAGCAAACTGGATGTGAAGTTCCTACAATTGTGATGTTTTAAGTCTATGATAAAGCTGTCCTACCAGCATGAAACTCCATGCCCCCTCCATTGAGATCTAAGAGATTATCGAAGAGTCTAAACTGGAGCCGGAAATTTGAAGTCATCCTACATGTTAAAGTTTCTAAGCCGGCATGACGTTATAGGATTGTCTGAGACTCCTAATACTTGAATTGTTACCTCCGCACATATATCCTTCATTGGCAAACTATTAATGTGACCACTCTTTCAAACTATTTGACTCATTTTACTACGATAACATAGACATTTAGGAAACTTTTCACATATATTATACAACATAACCATTGATCATCACATGGGCTTCTCCGGCCGCAAAATCATTTTAAAGAGTTTGTTTAAGCTTACTGGTTAAACATTACACATCTCTTTGCTACAAATTAGTGACATTTATTTGGAAACTGGTTGAGCTTATCCTGTGGCTAATGTTTAACCAGTAAGCGTAAACAATATGTGACAATACTATCAAAGAGGCAATTTACCGAGAAATTTGGAGCCTAGACCTGGGACCATATGTGACAATATGTGGGTAATGTTTAACCAGTAAGCTTAAACAATATGTGACAATACTATGAAAAGAGGAAATTTACCCACAAAGAAGTATCATGTCTAATATGTTTCCAAGAAGTATCATGTCTTATTGGTTAAACATATGGTCCCAGGTCCAAATTTCCAAGAAACTTAAACAATATGTGACAATACTATCAAAGAAGTATCATGTCTAATATGTGTTAGATACGGTTAACACTTGAAATTTGGTACCTTCCCATGTATACTATTTATTGGCATAATATTAAAATGACCGACCTTTCACAATAACTCTATAAGATGGTACGGATACATATAAGAGGCGCCTCTATTGAATTTATACCAAGACACGCATGAAAGAGAGTGACAATTCTTCAAATATTTAGATGATTATAACATATGTAGGCCTGAGTAATGAACCTCTTTGAAGTGACTAATTTCGTAACAGAGAAATCTATGTATGAACCAGGATTGATTTTACTTCTGAACCTAGCTACTCTAGGATGGCGGGTAGATTTGGGAAGGGAACTTATAGACACTTTTACATACTTTGTATCTAGAATACTTTACTTAATTTCCTATGCAGTCTGGATTTGACAGTATTTATCATGCACTTCTAGGCAAGGTTGTAAAAATCGCTAGTCGGCCGCTAGTCGGTTCGTGGGGACTAGGGATTAATCGGACTAATCGGATTGGATTTTTTTTAATTTATATATATATATATATATATATATATATGCAATAAGAAAATATATGCAATATATGTCATATGTCATCAAAATATTAACTTAAGTACCCAAACTCCAAAGTGACAAAGTCATGTACATAATCAAAATTTCACAAAAACAAAAGAAGATTGATCAAAGTGCTCATAAATCATCAAAAATATCATCGTGTTCATCCACTAAGAACACATCTCTTTCTTCGTCGGACTCAAAGTCATCATCTTCTTCAGTCTCCGAGATGAACTCTTCCTCATCAAGTTCTCCGGTGATCCTAGAGCTCCTCCTAGGTTCAAGTATTTCATTTTCTCCCACTGCTTGGTCAAGTATCTCCCATGTAGCTCCGGTGAAGGGATCAACATCACTCTCATCTTCGATCCCATCAACCAACCAATGTTGAGCTTTAGTACAATCATCCGCTTGAAGATAATCTTTATCATCATAACTATTTTCTTCTTCTTGTGAATTTTGGAGTTAAATTGGACATACACCTACTCGTTCAATCTTTTTGAATCAAGTCTATATTTCTCTTTTTTGTATGCACCTATAATATAAAATTAGAACATTCTAATTAGTTATATGAATAATAACAAAAACAATATGTCAAAAAATAAAATAAAAGTGGCATACTCCAATTCATCTCACAACCCGATGAACTTGTGGTCAAGGAGAGGATTCTAATTGCCATCTTCAAGTTTGGTGCATTGCCACCATAATTACTTCACCACCCAGCTAGCATTCATTAGCATTGAAAGCATTTGAATAAGTATTAGTCAATGAAGTAAAGTGATCAAGTAAATAAGTAATGAACTATGAGTTTATGAGTCAAGACTTATCGGGATTAAATTCATTCACACATTTAGTTTGATAAGAAAGTTTCGCTTGTTTTCTTCCAAACATCCCCACAAAATTCTTATACATGATTAATTCTCCATCACTCATTTTCACTTGAGTGTTTAAGTCGCCGAAAAAAATTTCTCCACACAATTGAGAATAGCTTCCATACAATATCCTCTCATATCTAAACCATATTCTTTGCAAAGTAGTATGGATTCAGCAAATATCCCGCCAAGTGCAAATTGAATCTAGTCTCGATAATATCAATTATCGGTTTATAATTCTTTTCAACTCCACTGTAGACTTCCTCCTTGATCTCTTTTTTTTGTCACTTCAAGTTCTGCATACAACTATGGGATAATGCATTTATCGACATACTCAAATATGTAGGACCCCGTATGAGATGCCTCAGAATCTTCCCTTGAAAAAATGAAAGAGATCTCTTCTCTATAATGAACACACAAGTTCATAATGACCGTATGAGATGCATCAGAATCTTCCCTTGAAGAAATGAAAGAGATCTCTTCCCTACAATGACAATAGTTCATAATGCTCCTTCTTTTGCGGTCGGTCCAAACATCGATCATAATGAAACAACCGGATATGGCCCACTCATCTTCATGCTTTTTTTAGAGAGTTCTTAACTTTCGACACATGGGCCACTCAACCGATATCGACTTGGCATAAGGTAATCCTAGACCAAACTGTCCAATAGCCTCCGTCATTAGCTTGAAACTGTCATTTTGAATGGCATTGAAAGGAATGCCACTCTCAATGACCCATCATGCTATGTATTGTTGCGTATACATTACCTTCTTTTTGTCCATCAAGACCGTTAAATTTGCTTGCTTTGTAAATATTGTAGAGTCGGTGTTTTTTTCTGGATTAATCTCCACAAAATTATCAATAGTAGACCTCTTCGGTCTTCGTGACTTCCATATCCGCATCCATTTCCATAGCATCATGTGATGTCGAAGCTTCTCTTCTAAGTTCTATCTCTTCAATTTGCTTTTGTGTCTTCTTCTTCTTAGTACCACCAAGTGCCTCTACTCATGTTTGTATTGCTTCTTTAGGGGCCTTATTGCAATCTTTCACATTTTCGACCCGTCCACCTACATGACATTTGAGCCGATAGATTCCTCCGGATATAATCTTCGAACAAAACTTGCATTTAACTCGATCTAATGCTTTAGCATCCACAAGTTCACCAAACTGCCATCCAACGTCACCAGATGCACGTTTCAAAGCATTTTGGATGTTCAAATCACTTGTCATTTTTACCAACATTGAAATTTGAAGCTGCCGATGAAGTAGTCGTATCTATAAAACAATTGGATCATACAAATAGAATGTATTAAAAACAAAACAATAAAACAAAAAAACAGCACATAACCTGCAAGTGATTTGAAACAGCAGTCATATATACTTATCAAGTTAGTGCATATATTAAATTAGTAATAATAGCAGCAGTCAGCATTAATAATAAGTGCTTATTAAATTAGTACATCATTAATAATAAGAGCAGTCAGCAGACATATTAATAGGCTATTAATGGCCGACAATAGCAGCAGTCAGCAAAAATTAGTGCTTATTAAATTAGTGCATATATTAAATTAGTGCTTATTAATAGCAGCAGTCATATATACTTATCAATAGCATGTAGTATATATGCTTTGGATTGAGTCATATATTAAATTAGTGCTTTTTTTATTGGAAACAGCAGCAATACAGGTTTTTTATAGGAAACAGCAGCAGCATGTCCAAAAAGGACAAAACAGCAACAGCAGCAAAGAGAGCAAAGGAATCATCAAAAAAAAAACAAAGAGATGCAAAAATCTTGGTCCACCACTGCAAAAAAACAAAGATGCAAAAATAGCCGAGAAAAGAAAAAAAAAAGCAACCACCGGTCCACCACAGCAAAAAAAAATTACCTGGAGTGGCCGACGCGACGGTCAGCGAGAATCAAAGGCGCAGCGAGCTGCGTCGTCCGGGGATCGGCTTATCAGGCCAGTGCTTCTTTTTTTGGAAACTTTTTTTCTTCTTTCTTCTCCTTCTCCTTCGAATCTGGATAAGTCGACTTTTAGGGTTTTTTTTTATATTGAGTCGGGTAGGGTCAAAACTCTTCACCCGTTTTTTTAGTAGAGCATCATTCGGCCGACTAGGTCCGATTAACCATTTAAACGATTTTTCGGCCGACTAGTCAGCAAATCGAGTCAGGGGGGCCGACTAGGCCGACTTTTGCATCATTGCTTCTAGGACGTGAGACACTTGAAGAATCATTTCCACTCTTTGGTTATCTATGGAAAGATGGAAATAAATGACTACACTTTTGGATATTCAGTTGTTAGGTATTGGTGATTTTCTTCTAGTACTCGAGGCTCTTTATTTTGGGGTATATATGATACCTGGGCCCCGGGTTGGAGATCTAAGAAAAATTAACGATTTGATCCTTAGCCAATTATATTTTTTTAGCCCATTATATATATATATATATATATATATATATGCGCCCACCTAGCCCCCCCCCCCCCCCCCGGGATGTCCGACTATGCATGTTTTTGGATTTTAGGGACTTTTTTTGCAATTTACAGTAGATATTTTGAACCGCCTAGATCAAGGTAACTTCCTCGGCGCTAGTCGGCCGGTGCCCACCCGCCTAGCACCTAGCACTTTTCACAATCTCTCTCTCTCTCTCTCTCTCTCTCTCTCTCTCTCTCTCTCTCTATATATATATATATATATATATATATATATATACGCAAAGTGAATGAATGAGAGATACCAAGGGAGAAAGAACTTTTGGAATATGGGTAACGAGAATACTCCTCCACTATTTGTAACAAGTGCTTAATACAAGAAAGGATATACTACCAAGCTTAGGAATCCTGATTGTAAATGGAAAAGATACATCAATATGGTTTCACCCATGGATGCCTCAAAGCAAACTGATTGATAGGCATGGATGAGTTAATACTCTATCATGAATGAGGACTATGAAGTAGAGAAAATCATTGAATATGGGAGGAAGATGGAAGCTAAACAATCTGACCATAACAAACCAGATCCAGGACAAGACCTTAGAAGCCAGAAGCTATGTTATCTGGACTCGGGTACGGGCGTCGGGTACGGATACATATCCAAGAGTCGGGTCCTTCAAACTCATAATTGAAGGACACACGGACTCGGCTAAAAAGGTTGGATCCGGGTACGGGAATATGATTATTAAAATAAATACATTTGAATATGGTTTTATAAAAAGACACATCATGTAATTAAATTTGTATGGCTTCATAAAAGACGTAATTAAATTTGCACAATTTCATAAAAAGACGTACTCTACAATTAAATTTGTATGATTTCATAAAAAGACATTGTTGTAACAAAGTTTGCATTTTTTTCATATATTTAAGCTTATAATTAAATTTGCATGATTTCATAAAAAGATATCATGTAA
Source organism: Iris macrosiphon (assembly GCA_036927795.1). Lineage (NCBI taxonomy): Eukaryota > Viridiplantae > Streptophyta > Magnoliopsida > Asparagales > Iridaceae > Iris > Iris macrosiphon. The sequence goes on from JAYESA010000012.1 coordinate 78,059,012, forward strand.
TTAAATTTGTAAGGTTTCATAACTTTACTACTAATCCACCATATTAAAATAAACTATCTACTTCATTACCACATTAAAATAAACTATCTAGTTCACTACCAGTTTTCTGATTATCATCATAAAGGACCATATTAAAATAAACTATCTACTTCATTACCACATTAAAATAAACTATCTACTTCACTACCAGTTTTCTGATTGTCATCATAAAGGACCATGAAGGATCTGATTGTCACTATGGAGAATTGGATACGGATTACATACCCATACTTGTGCCCTACCCGGTGGACACGGGTACTTCTCCTAAAGTGGAGAGTCCGGATAACATAGGCCAGAAGCAGAAATGAGGACGAGGGCGGGGAAGCGGGAGAACTTAGAAAGTTCTAACTTTGGGAGCGGCATGGGAGCGTCTATATTAATTTAATATATATTTTTAATATTAAAATTTATTATTTTTTAATTGTAAGAACTGGAATATATATTAATTATCTAAAGCAGAATTTTCAAAGTTAAGGATAGTAAAAAAAAAAGAATTATTATGACTAATCTCTAGAGGTAATTATGAGACTGCAAATTATCACTATTTACCCTTACTAAATAAAATAAACAATATAAAACAATGCTCAAACTAAGATTATTTTTGGTAAAATAGTCATTACATATAAATTAGTTTTTTTAATGTGAAATTTGCTAACTTACAGGTATAAAAAAAATGGTGGATATTGTGAAAGATTAGTTAGAAGGATTTAAGTCTTTATTTAATGGAAGTGGGGAAGATGAAGAGTTGGATATTCAAATGTGTATAGTTCCTATGTATTTGACTTAAAGTTTCTCATTAAATTCTCTACCTACATTCTCTAAAACATAAAACACTTAAACCAAACATCTTTCTCCCTGCTCTCTTTCTCTCTCTAATGGAACAAAAATCAGATCTCATTCTCTTCCTCTAACAATTTTCTGAGATCTAGATATTTCCTATCTCAGTCCTTATGAAAGAACGGTCCTAGAGATCGGTTGAAGGTAGCTGCTAAAGAAAAAAAAATGAAGGTCACTAAAATTTCTTTATTTTTTCCCCCAAAATCACTTCTTCTAACCCTAAACGTCCCTTACATATTAGACTCATGCTCCTTTCATGTGAGAGACGTTCCAAACGAGATTCTTAGTTAGAACCAGGGAACAGCGATTCTAACCAAGAATCGCCCCCCCCCCCCCCCCCCCCCCCCCCCCCCCGTGAACGTTTCTGGCTTCTATGGACAAGACAAATAATATACTTTGTACACTATGTTGCACAGATACACAAAAATGGTGTCCGTGCCCGTGCTTAGTACGTATCCAGTATGGATTCAGCCAGACAGCTAGATTCAGGTCGAAAATCGCTGGACATGAATCTGCTCTAATCCATGTCGAATTTGGACAAAATCTGCCAATCAAAGCTCCGAAAAAAAATAAGGAGATAAAAAGAGCAAAAAGAAGAAGAACCAAAAGAAGTATCTAAACAAAACTTACCTGTAGCTTGCAACTCGGTGAACGCGCCACAACAAGCTGGAGATCCATGGTTGCGTACTTGCTGGATAAAAAAAAAAGGGAAGATGCAGTAGGAGTTTTTCAAAATAATGATATTTTTGCCATATCCATGTCATACATGTATCCTAATTTTTTGAAAATTGTCGTACTTGTGCATCATAGCTCATACACAATGACCTCAAAGAGGACACTTGGAAGTGGAAGCTAATAGCAAATGGGGACTTTGGTAGTAAGATTGCACAGAAGCTAATCGAAGGATAGAAAAACCAAGTGGACTCGTGGAATATTGTGCGGTACTCAGGAGGATGCCAAAATATGAGCTATTGCAAAGTGCTATCCAAGGGAGGCTCAAAAGACAAACTAAGGGTCTGTTTTGTTGTGATTTAAAACTCCGTTTTCTGAGTTTACAAATCAAAGTTGGATAGATTACGTTTGGACGAGACTTTTCAGAAGTACTTTTTGGGGGAAAAAAAAAAGAAGGGAAAAGAGCTGTTTAAACACAGTTTTGTGAGAGGAGCTGAAACCTTTTTCACGGTAATTTTTTTGGGAAAAGCTCCTCTCTCTCTCGACAAGACTTTTCAGAAAAGTCCCCTACCCCTTCCTCCGCCCCCTCCTCCAACTCCCTTAGCACTTCCACCTTCTTCTTCTCCTCCTCCTCCCCTTCCCCTTCCTTCGCCCCCTCCTCCAGCTCATCCTCCGCCTCGCGATCTCTTCCTTCTTCGTCTCTTCCTTCTTCTTCGGTGGTTCCAGCTGATTGCTAACCCTAACCCTAGCTAGCTTTGTTGGCGGAGGATATGAGAGTTGGAGACGGCTTCACATTTTTCTTCTCCTCCATTACCATGGAGTGATAATGATGGAATTGGAAACCCTAGAAATTCTAGAGAGAGAGAGTCCTAGAAAGAAAGAAAGGACAAGGTTTGGGAGCGGTTTAAGGAGGAGCAACGGACGAATGGGTACAGTGACTAGAAAGAAGAGCTTCAGAACAGCAATCGCAGAGGTCTTTGATGAGGAAAGAGAGCAGTAAGTGAGGAACGCGTTGTCAAAGTCGAGGTTCGGAGCGTCCATGCCTCTGACGAAGGGGTCGTCCATGGCTTCTAAAGTGCATTATAGTCGGGAGCGATTCCTACGAAGGGGTCGTCCATGCCCTCCGAAGTATTAGCCCATCATCGAGGTCTCCGCCAGCAACGTCGACGACGAGTACGGGAGCGTCGACAACGAGTACGAGAGCGTCGACGATGACATGGAGACCCTCCGGAGTATTCACCTCCACCGCCGTCTACAAGGCTTGTCCCCGTGTCAGATACGGTGGAGGGACACTGTATGGAAACACAGAAAACTGGACAGTGTGTGGGAACGGGTAACATGACACAAGATTTCTAAAAATATTTTACCAAACAGAATCTTAAAACCATTTTTTATTAAAACCATTTTTCAGATGAAAGTAACCAAATGCAAATTCAGAATATGTATACCTAGAAAACAACTTTAAAACATCGTCTTTGAAAAGTGTTTTCAGAACCAAATTTTAGAAAACCTATCCAAACGGAGGACCCTAAACCACTTTGGAATGCAAGTCCCAACTGATTGTGAATTATGCTATACAGAAGAACCAATATTCTTCAATTTCATATATTCCAAAACAATCTAGGATGAATGCAGAAGAAGATTGGGACTGTAAATAAGACGAGTATATAATGATTCAGGAAGCTCTGGAAATTCAAAACACCTTGAAAGGGAAAGATCAAGTAGCTACTCTGGCTAGAAACATCTTCATTGCAACATCTGGGCACATATGGCATGAGAGGATTAGGAGAGTTTTTCATCAGGAGAGAATAATTAATATATCCTTTGATTCTGGGAATATAGATAAATATATGTATCATCCTGGGAAGATTTAGAGTAGATGACAATATTGAATTCTCTGGCTTTCAAGAGATGTTTTTTGTTAGTGTGACAGAGGACATGGCCCTCAAGATAGTTGAATGGAAGGAAATGATTCAAACAACCAACCAAAAAATTGGTACATCATAATGTAGGTAGTTTGTGTATGAATCTAAACAGTAAATAGGTTATAAAGCAAACTTAACTGACTGAAAATAAAAGGATTTTTTTTTCTGGTGTCCCTAAAAAAAAATTGGTTATAAATTAGAGTGTCAGACCATGCCAAGTGTGTATTATCCAACCAAATGTTGCAACTGTTAAGATCCTATATGCAGGCTGATTATGCCAGTCACATGTATCAGGAAAGTATCTTGTCAGAAGTCGAAACAACACAGATTCAATCCTCTTGGAATGTGTCGGAGCAATCTCGGTTGACAAACTGAAGCGGCTCCAAAACATTTTTCAGATACATAGACAAGTCACTTGGAAAACAATCATGACAGATATCCTCATTCGTGCAACACATTGGTACTAAAATTCTGTCCACAATACGAATATTCATATAGCCAATCACAAAAAGCAGGGATAACAACAGTGATAGTGATGGAGGGAGATCGGTGAGAACGTGCTAATGTATAATCTTGAAGCTAGAATCCAAACATTAGCATCTTGTTTGATGTATCATGCAATGAAGCCAAGGTTCAAGAACTCGGTATCGGTATCGGTATCGGACAGTTTGTATGAGTAGCCGTATCAGCAGTATCGGCGGTATCGGATCGGAGTATCGGATATGTTGGTATCGGATGTATCGGCAATTTAAATAATTATTAATTAATTAGTAAAAAAAATAGAAAATAATAATTTACATATTTATGCATTATTTAAGTGTTTTTCATGTTTTTTTTAATTAGAATTGAATAAAACAATAGTCATCCTTGTTGAATGGTTTACCTGCGATATATACGTTTTCTTCCTTTACATATTTTTAGTTACAATCTTACTATGTCAATATATTCGTACTAATTGAATCTTGTATTGTTCTGTAGGTTTCAATTTTGACGAATAAAGGCGCATAGAGGGAGGCACAAGAGATTAGAAGCAAATAAGCAATGCAAATGGCAGGATGAGATAATGAGACAAGTGACAAGACCCATAATTATATTTGTCGAGGAATCGAGATATTTTTTTAAATTTTTGTAAATAAATAAATATTTAATTGTATTCAGAAATTTAGTATAAGTAAGTAGTTATAAATTGTTACAATGTGATCTATGACACCAATTATTTTGTTTCATAATATATCGAAATAAAATTAGCAACAAGATTTACATGTTTAAATTTAAAAGTACGACAAAAAATCACTTGGCCAAAAAAATTCATCGGGACTCTGGCCTATCCCTTCATTTAAATTTCATGAATAATAGTCTTTTTACAATAAGTACGAACTACAATAAGGATACAAATACAAAAAATTACAAATATATCACTAAAATTGTTCATAATTATCTTGATCGTCCTGATATGCTTCTTGGTTATGAGGGTAGTAGTGACTGATATCTGTATTATGAAAAAAAATTGTCATGAGGCCATCAAATGTTGAATGTTGTTCCGCCTCTGGAGTGTTGTATGGATAATAACTTGTGTATGAACTATCATATGTATTGTTGTAATTGTCTGAAGGAGTAGGTACATCATGATGGCTAGATCCTCCAGCATATATATCATCCATGCGGTGCTCTCTAGGTTGATAATCACTTGGCCAGTCTTCAGAGTATTCATGAGACTGATCTCCAGGACTTTCATATTCATTAGTATTGTCAGCACCAGCAGCGAGTGTAGCTCCATTGCCTCCACTATCAGTAGTGTCGTCATTATCGCTGTCGACCTGTCGAGATTGTACATCTGGTGTTTTCTTTCTTTTTCCAGGCCTTCCAGCATTTTCGACAATATCTTGTGGATCGACATCCAAGTTATCATCTAACCACTCATTTTCTCTGCCATCTAAGAGTGGTGTTTCCCTTTCTCTAGTCCAAGCTATGAGTGGATCTTCTTCATGAAATATCTCATCCAAATCAATAATATTTTGTTCATCTTGTGATCTTTGCATATTTCGAACCCTCAATCTCATATTATAATGGACAAAAACTAATTTTTCTAGTCTTGTCATTAAAAGTCTATTGCGGAGACGAGTATGGATGAGAGAAAATGTTGTCCAATTCCTTTCACAGTTGGAAGAAGGCACTGTTTGACTTAGGATGCGCACAGCTAATCGAGTCAAATTTGGGGCTTCCTCCCTAGCATGTATGGACCACCACTCAGCTACAAAATAATAAAATATATTAGCTTTGTAAGTATATAAATGTAATTAATAAATATTTTAAAGTATGAACTATTACTACCAGGAAGACATCTATTTACAGTACTTTGGAATTGATTTGAACTAAATACACCATTTCTCAATCTGAACTTTTCTGCCTGCAAAGTGATATTACAACAGTTATGGGTCTTATGACATTAAAATTAAATATTGTAAAGTTATAAAAAAATCCAATATCAAATAACATTTACCTCTTTGTTTATATTAAGGCGTGTTGTATTGTCATTTACCATTCTATTAACGACGCGGTGGAAACCATTCAGTACCTCGTCGTCATTTATAACATCATTAGAATATTGGTATTTGGGATTCAAGAAATAACCTGCAATATTGAATAAATAACTAGTTTTAAAATCCCTACAAACATTATAAAATAACATTTGAAGGATATTCAATTTATAGAGTACTTACCAGCTGCATGTATATCTCGATGTAGTTAAGAATTCCATCTGGTATCAATCATTTCCCACCACTTCCTATATCCTTGACCAACATTCTTTTTTATCATTTCTTTAGCCCTGTCCATAGCCTCGTAAAGATGACCCATCTCAGCTTTATCATCGCTATCCACCATCCTTAAAACTTTTACTAGAGGTCGAAATATAGCAGTGACCCCTGCAATATCCCTCCAGTAAGTTTGACTCTCGATTAAACTGACAACCACATCTGCCTTTTCTCTATCTTTACGATTGAGTCTCATGTAGTTATCTGTCCAACCCCGTGTATTTATCATCCTTTTTAAATCAGCCTGATGTTTAAGGATGGAATCAAAAGCAATAAAATTGGTAGCAAACCTAGTGATGGCTGGTCTAACCAATTCTCCATTCTGAGTCTCAGTCCTCATGATGCTAAGAGCCCAACCATGATTATATATGAAACAAGTCATATCTTGAGACTTCCGTATTAGTGGCTTAATATGTGGATCATTGGCTATATCCTTAAACATGAGATCTATGCAATGTGCTGCACATGGCGTCCAATATAAATTTTTTCTCACCTGCATATAAACATATATATATATATATATTTAGAAAGAAGCTATATTTACAATAATAAATAACATATATATAAACATATTTATAATAAAAAAATTTCAGTATAAGTGCATTCTCACCTCCATTAACCTCATTCCCGCCTTCTTGTAGTTGAAGCCATTGTCAGTAATTATTTGGACGACCCTGTGTTCTCCAATCTGTTCCACAACTTCATTCATCAGTCCAAATATGTATTTACTATCTTTGTACTTGTTAGAGGCATCTACAGATTTAAGAAATATCGTTCCTTGTGGAGAATACACAAGAAAGTTAATGATGCATTTTCTGTTCTGTGTACTCCATCCATCGCACATAATGGTACATCCATACTCATCCCAATACCTATGAAATGATTTTAGGTACTCCTCCATGTCACTTATTTCCATATCCAAATAAGTATTTGAAATCTCATAAGGAGTTGGACCCTTTACTCCAGCCCCGGAAGCTGCTATGGCATCTATCATTGGTTGATAGTGTGGACTTTTAGCAGCATTGAATGATATATTATTGTATATAAAGAATTTTGATATAAATCTTCCTATATGATTTTTGGCATTCTTTATCCCCTTAATTGCACCCTTTATTTTGGGTTGCATTGCCCCTTGTTTTCTGAGGACATAAGGGTCCATACTCCTTACTTCTATCTCTGGAATATTTCTCACCTCCTCCCCACGATATGCGACTGACTTTGATCGGCCACCTAACGTCGGACCCCTGCTTGACCCTGTTTCTCTGTCCCCGACACTCCAACATCTACCCCATTCCTCAGCTGCATATTCTCTCCTACTTTGTCTCATGTCCCTTCTAAGATCCGTGAAGTCTTCAATTTCTTCTTCTGAGGAGGAATCTACTCGAGCTATCCTTGTCAACTCCTCCTCTACCCTTTGCTTTCTTTGATTCGCCATTATTTTATCCTTTTTTTTACCCTCAACAAGCAACAACATTTCTTTTTTTATAGCAATTGGTACCTCAGGACACGATGCTACATTTCCTGTAATACCCGCTAAGTGTTGTTTCAGCTGAGTAACACCTCCGTCCATTATTTTGCTACAATAATTGCATTCCATCCTCCTCTTATTATTAGGATTGACACATTTTTCATGTTTCCAACCAGCATCTATTTCCTCCGGCATACGACTTTTGGGTGCCATTAAGTAATCCTGAAATATATATAACATGCATTAATAAATATTGTTAGATAATCATATATATATTATTAGATAATCATATATATAATCATTAATAAATATTGTTAGATAATAATAAAAAAATTACATAGATAACAATAATAAATTGTTACATGCATTAATAAAAAAATTGTTACATGCATTAATAAATATTGTTAGATAATCATATATATAATCATATATACGATAAATAAATTACAATAATATAAAACATTACATAGATAACAATAACAGCTAATATATATATATATATAATTTTGTTAGATAACAATAACATTACATTGCAATAATATATAATAATATATAATAATAATAATAATAATAATTAGATAGTATATATATATAATCATATATACGATAAATAAATTTCAATAATATAAAACATTACATAGATAATAATAATTACATATATATATATATATATATATATATATATATATATATATACATAAATTGCATATACATATATATAAATTGCATATACATATACATAAATTGCATATAATATTATTATATATATATATATATATAATAATAATAATTACATATACATAAATTGCAATAATATAAAACATTACATTGCATTAATATATAATAATAATAATTACATATATATATAAATATATATATATATATATATAAATATATATATATATATACAAAGGAAAAAAGGTTAGATAGCAAAAAAGCAAGTTAGTCAACTAGTATTGATACATAATATATATATGGCAAGTTCGAACACCAAATAAATATTGCTTTGTGGCTAGCGGGCTAATGATAGTTTGCGTTAATAGCGGTCAGCGGTCACGAGTTCGACTCCTGCTTCTGCAGTTAAATTTTTTTTTCCTTCTCAACTCATAATCGATATGGACCGTTAGATTTAGGCCAGGGATCGCTGACGTGGACGGTCGAGATGAGAACTTATGTGTTTCTGGCTGTCACTCAGTCCACCCACGTGTATTTGTTTTTTTTTTTGGTATATCACTGAATCGGGGAGAGGAGAGAGAAGATAAACTCTCTCCACACCACCGCGGTCGTCCACCGCCGCGTCCACCACCGCAGTCGTCCACCACCGCAGTCGTCACCACTCCACCGTGCGGGGTGAGGCCAGCTCGAAGAGGAGAGCGTCTCCACCTGTCCACCGTCGGTTGAAGAACGTCTACGGCGGCGATTGCCGTGACGACAGTTGCCGCGGCGGCGGATAAGGCGGGTATTTCGAAGGAGGAGCTAGGGTACCTTCTGAAATCAGGTATTTTCTTCACAAACTTCTCCAAATTCTTCTGAATTTCTTTTTCTTCTTTGTTGTGGTATTTTTTGTAGAGAATTTTGATTTATTTATAGAACTTCTACTAGGAACTGTTCGAAATTTCTATTATTTGATGTGATGTCTCTGCAAAGATTTTTGTTTATGTCGGAAAGGGAATCTCTACTGTTCTTTCTTCTTATTTTAGGGTTTACGACACTGTATCGGTCTGTTTCGAACTGTATCGGACACGTATCGGACGATACTGGCCGATATCTGGCTTTTCGTGACAGTATCGGCCGATACCGATATTTTAGTGACGTATCGGATCGGCTACGTTCAAAACCGATCCGATACGACCGATACGTATCGGTATCGGCCGATACTTTAAACCTTGAATGAAGCCTGAGCAAAAGCATAGCTAGTTCCATGAAATATCAGTTATTTATCCAGAGATACTAAGTGGAATAAGTATAACTTATTGGGTAAAATATATTTTTTTGAGAAATTACAAAATTAATTCATAGGGATTAAGTTTTCTACTTTTCTTGCATGATCATAGCTAATCACGGAAGGTAAACAAGAGATAGTAGGCTATATAGTTGGGAGCATTTGCTAGTGTCCAGTGAAATAAAATACATCAATAAAAGAATTGAAAAGAAAACACGATTACAGCTATATAGATTTAACTCTTTTTTAATAAGTAAAACATGAGGAGCCTTTGCCAGTGTTCAGTGAAAAGTAAAATACATCTACAACATGATTTATAGATTTAACTTTTTTACATGAGGACTAACAGCTAGATTCAAATGAGAATTTAGTTAAGAAAAGAAAAAGAAAAAAAAAGACTAAAGGTTGTCAGAATCATCATTGTCATGCAGTATGCAATGGAAAGCTTGTGAGTAATTAAGGAAAAAGAGGACGACAGAGGTAAAATGAGAGACTTAAGTGGATGCTAGGAGGCTAAGAGGTGACCTACCAAAGGCTTAAACGGGACCTAGACGACGTTAAGCATTTTCCACTACAAAAGGTTAAAGTATAAAATATAGAAGAAGAAAAAAGCTAGAAGATTTTGGACTACACATTAAGTAGGTAAAAATCAAGTACTTAATGGTTTGGCTTAAGCAATTAAATCAACTAGTAACAAAATAAAATATTATTCAAGCAAATGAATGGATTATTAGTAACCAACCATTCACTCCACGATAAAGACTAGACAAGTTAACAAAAGAACTCATAATTATTCATCACTACGAGGTATTGACAAGCTTAGGAGGGAAAGGAGGTAAAGGGGGGAAAGGGGGGAGCTTCATGGGCCTAAAAGGGGCTTATGCAGGGTTAGACCAATTTGGGTAAGCATAGACGGGTTGAGTGGTCCAGGATAGACAGCCTATGCCCCATGCAACAAGAAATTGTGTTTGGCAGAACCTAAGATCTCTAGAAATCAGTCTTCTTCTTTTTGCAACCTTGAAGGAGATTATTCAAAGGGTGGTTTCCAAATGTAAGAATAATTTTCCATATGACATATAAGTATAACCATCAAACCTGAAAAACTTATGACAAGGATATATTCCCTAATGTTAATATTAGTTTGGATAGAATATGCCAAAATGGTGTTATTTCAAATCATATTGCCAACATGGATATGTTCCCTTGATTTGATGGACGTGAAATAGACTCTTCATTGTGTTGTTGGTGTACCTCAATTTGTGGCTTAGAGGCACAAAAATAAGTCATAGGAAAGTAAGTAAACCTAAGGACCACAGTTGTGCTCAACTTAGTGCACCTTGATTGCAAGATGAATATTTTGGTACCTAGGATATAAAGACCAGATTGTTCCAAAACACACATACGCACAAACACACATATATAACAAAAGAGAGTTGTATTTAGTGACAAAAGATAAGAGAATAAAGAACCGTCTTGATTAACCTATAGGAGTATTCCCGACCGAACAAGAAATGTCATGATTAAAACGGAGTGGTCTTCCTTGACAGGTGTATATGTCATCCAAAGAAGTGTCATGGTAAGTCAATAATTTTGGAGATATTATTATTAAATGTTAAGCAATTAAGAAACCAATTTATCAAAGAGTGGCAAAGGCACAGGTCAATTTCTCAAGGAGTACCGGAAGCATGGGGATTGTATATATAGTAAAGAATTTAACTATGGAGGAATGCTGATTTCTTACTTTCAAGAAAATTGGTGAAAGGTAGTGTTTTGTCTTGTGACATTTGGATTACTTCCTTCCCAAGCTTTCCAGAATGCGTCTTGTAAAAGTATATGTTCGATAAATAAGCAAGTAGATATGATGACATTTATTATTCGGCTGAAAATCCAGACACCTATTTCCGGAAGAAATTGATTCAAATAGCCGAACACAAAAACTTGGGATAAAGGTTTGGTGTTCTTATAGTTGTTGTATCCAAACACCTATTACTACCGGAGCTTAACAGTGTGCTAAGCTAAGAAGCACATACACTGAGAAAATCAGTGTTGTGTCCCTGTCACATCAGACATGTATTGGACAAGACATGTACAGTTCAAAATACGCCATGACACCAACATATATGCCTGACATGTCCGTATTCGTACTGTATCTTGTCATATTTGTGTCTGTGCAACATAGGTGCTAAAAAGTTTCCAATTTCTTCAATCCAAAGAGCTTCTAGGATTTCCTCAACCCTCGGAAATCACAAATATACAAAGTGACATCTAATCAATAATTGTTGCATCCACTTATATCTTCTAAAACTGACCAAAATCTCAAACTTAAAATTAGACTAATCCAAATTTGAGAAAGTTACCATCTTGAGCCATGATGGGATAGTCTTCCGCACCCAAATTGACGAACCAGCTCCACTTCTTCCCCTCCCTCATCAACAGTGCCACCGCATGCAGAACCAGTGCCACTCCCGTCGGGCCCTTGTCTGTCACCGAATCTGCCTTCTCCATGATCAATACGTTTCCAAACTCTGTAAAGACCCCCTCCGTCCTCACGAACTCCGTCAAATCCGCCCTCTCCTCCTCCGGGCTCCCCAGATCCAGATGCAACAAGTAGGAATTCAGCGGGTGGTACGCTGCACGGAGGATCCGCTTGATCCGTCCCCCGTCTCCGGTCGAACCGGAGATGAGGTAGGCAAATCGAGGCGGATCCGGGAAGAGGAGGCCGGTGGAGTCTTTAGGGTTTGCTGGGGTTAGGATTTTGGGATTAGGGATGAGGAGGAGGAAGATTAGGGTTAGGAGGGGGATTAGGGTTAGAGTTAGGGCTAGGGTTTGGGTTAGGGGTTTGGGGCTCAAGAGGAAGGTTTTGATGACTCGTTGGTGGGGTTTCCTCATCGTTTTCTTTGATTTTAGGGTTAGGGTTCCGACATGGGTGTGGAATGGGGATGATGGAGGAAGGGGAAGGAGTTTAAAATTGTTGGGTGAATATAAGTAGACGTGGGTGAGTGAAGATTGTGTGCATCTTTTTTAGGCGGGCCCGGCTATCCACACCACATGACCTACTAAGCACATTCCATATAACTTAAGTTACCCACATAATCTACTAAGCACATCCCACACACACTAGTCATCTTCTTCTTACTTCTTTAATATTCACCTTCTCTAACCCAACCTAAAACCCTAAAACCCTACATTGAAATTGTGAAGAAGACATCATGGAGGAAGATAGTCCACTTCAAAGACACAATGTACGTTCTCTCTTTACGTAATTTCTCGAGTTTGAAGTAGTGTATGAGAAGTGTTGGACCCAAAAAAAAAAAAAAATTGCGATGAGCACGACTAATACTGGTAGAACGGGCCACTGTTTGTTCTACCAGTATTGGCCGAACATTTCCGTAACATTTCGACTGGCAGAGGTCGAATAGGATATGCATAGTTCGAACAATGATTGTCGAACATGTCGGTTAGTGTCCGACCTGTATTTGTCGAACATAAGAGCTATGTCCGACTAATGCTGGTCGAACATTGTGTTTTTCTATTTCATTTTTTTGTTCAACTTATTAAGCTGTAGGTCTTTTTCTTTACACGAAAACACTTCAAATTACACTGAAATGAACATTATTAACCTACTAAGCACACTCCAAATGACACTGAATGCTATAACCGTTACGTTTTTCAGCTCCACACACTTGCTATGTCGGTGGCATATTAACAAGAATATTTTGGCCAACTGCAAGAAGTTATTTCGTACCAAGGAGAAGTGAGATTATTTTAATAACTCATGAAATTCGTTGGTTCTTGCTGAAGATCAACCGAGATTCAATGAGTATCGTGAAACTGTTCCCTCTAGAAGCTCATTTGTTGATGGTGATCCGATTAGTTTGGACGATTAGTATTATCCGGATGTAATTTAAATTTTTAATTATGAAATTGTATTGGATTGCAAAATGTGACTTGTGAAAGACTCGAAATTTGACATATTCTGTGAAAATGCAAAGTGATTGTATATGCAAAGTGGTGTGTAATTCGACATATTCTGTAAGATTGGCTTGAAAATGTACTGTTCGACCAGTCTGGTCGACCAAAGGTCTACTGTTCGACCATTACAGGTCGAACAGTCTAAAACAAGTTCGACCAAGATCAGCCGAACATATATTTGACTGTTCGACCTGTAATGGTCGAACGGTAGGCCTAAGTTCGACCAGTACTGGTCGAACAGTACATTTTCAAACATTAATCATAATTTTCTCTGAATTTTGAAATCACTTTACAGGTCATTTTCAAGTATATATTTGAACAGAGCAGTACATAATCACAATTTCAAAGACACGATTCACTACAAAGAAACAACAAAGTCACAATTCACTACGACAAAGTCACAAATACATTACATGACAATTTCAAAGTCACGATTCACTACATCACATTTCAAAATACAGAAATCTACGATCTACAATACCTTCGAATCCTACTAGTAGACGCCCGATTCGAAGATTCGGGTGGTTCTTCGGGCTCGATCTTCAAAGCATGATATGCGCCGACCAAAGATTGAACTAAGATCGATGTGTCTAGTCCCTCTTCATTCTCTACCCATTGTTGGTAGACCAACTCTAAATATCCCAAAACATTCCCGATCATTTCTCATGGTTGTGGTGTCTGGGTAGATGTAGTACCGACGGCGGTAGAGACGTTCTCCGGATCCTGGATGATAGGATATGAAAATATCTTATATTAATCCATATAATCGTCTGAATACTCCCATGTGGGGTTTGCAACTCTCCCACGCCCTTCGGTAGACAGTGCATGGCTGCTCTAGTATCGGAAGTAGCCTCCCAAAATATCCCACGTCAGCTTGTACTTCTGGCCCGTATTTTCCCGACAGACAATGCTTGGAATCAAAGGGAAATCAGGTATCTTCTGGAGTTGTCACGACCCGCACCCGGTTATTCGGGCACGAGTGCGTGGGCACGTCCAGCCTACGCCGCAGAATCGGCGGTAGTACGCTGTCTAGGTCAAATTCACACTTAACTAAACCAGCTCATCCACAAATAACATAAGCAAGATAATAATGAGAATAGAAACTTAAGATTTGAAACTGAAATAAATGTGACAACAAATTCAAATATTTAATACAGGAATTCCAAGTGAAATCGGGGACAAACCCGATTAAATAAGATAAGAATAGAATTAAAAGATAGCTACTGCTAGCTACTCTGCAGCAGGGGTCTCCTGGGTAGGATCTGGCTCCTCACGGATATCATCTGTACCCTCATAGGGACCATAATATGTAGGGGCAAGGTCCTCAACATCGCCTAAACAACGGATCCAGTCAGAAAAGGAGCAAAGTACACAATGCACAACAAGATTAAACTAAATATTTATGACAATTAAGTATTGAATATCATATTGAGAAAATTGCATAGAGGGACATCATTATCTCATAGTTAATGCTGTAAACAAGAATATGAGAAAAGCAAGAAATAAATGAGACAGGAATGAAACTACAACAATCAGCAGGAAATATAACAAGACTAGAAACTATGTGTGTGAACTTGTGTATTTAGAATACCTAGTTGGCATGTAGGGGTTTATAAGGCTAATCTGGCCGTCACATACGGCTATTATTCACGAATAATCGAGATCCGGCTGATGGACAGTCGTGTACCAACAGCTATTATTCACGGAAAGGGGAAGGGTAACTACATGCCTTTCAGTATTCTCCCACCCGACACAAAAGCATGACATGAAATCCAGTAATCAAGACATGAAATCCAGATTCTAACACTACGTGTAAACATCCAATGGTACTAGTAGAGCAAGGGATTAATTATCACAATATAAAGAATAAACTTGAAGTGCAGGTACTTGCCTTTGTTTGGATCCGATTAATAGGTCTTGGGGGAAAATATCCAGAGATGAGTCCAAAAGCTGAAATAAACATCACCATCACGCTCAGAAGATGTCAAATAGCTAAAAATGCCTGTCCTTGAGTCCAATTTGGAGACAAGGGCAAAAACGGCAGTTTCGGGTCAAAACGGGATCCGCCGGTGGGCCCGCTTTGCACCGAAAAATGCGTCCGGGTCAAAGGTCTCCAAATTCACCAAACTTAGTGTCAACAGGTCAGGAACGCTGATACGAACCCAACGGAACTTCCAGATTTGGATTCCGATGAGCCGAACACAAAATTGTCCGTCGAGCGGGGCTTGTGGGGCCCACGACACGCGATTTCGTCAACGTTCTCAGAATTGAACCAAACTTGACCCACAGGACCAGCGTATCGCTACAAGTCCGATGGCACAAGTTTCGTCTCGATCCGACGTGTGTGCACGAAATTAGGGTGAATTGCAGAAAAGCCGGATACGGGGCGATGTCCGCGGATACGCGTTGATTCCGGTGTGCACGCACACCCAAATCAGCTTCCGCGAAATCCCACACGCCCGTATCGACGAGGCGCACGTATCTGTGAAGACCGCACGCGACCAAGTCATCCCGTTTGGCGGGCGGACTCAGTTCCGGGGTGAAACAGGGTCTGGTTTTTCCTGTTTTTGGATCGCGGTGTGCGATCACCACAGGACGCGATGTCCCGAACAGTTTGTCCGGACACCGAGAGGGTCATACAGGCTTCACAACGCAATTTACGGAATCGAAAACGGAGCTACGAGCAAAAAGTTACACGCACCTGAAGGGGACCCGAAAACCAGGGCCAAATCGTGTCCGACACGCGTCGGACACGGGGCTGAAACCTAGGGTTAGGGTTTACTGTGCTGAGGGGATTCCGGCGAGGGGCGGCGCTGGGCGTCCGGGCCGCGGCGGAGGGGGCCGGTCGGGGGTGCGGCGGCGCGCTGGGGGTTCGTCGGCGGCGGAGACGAGCGGCCGGAGGGCGCTGTTGCCGCCGCGGCTGCTGCTGGATCGACGCCGGAGGGGAGGAGGAAAGGGAAGGAGAGGGGGAGCAGCTGTGGCGGCGGCGAGGTGGCGCGGGAGGTGGTGCTGGCGGGAAGCGGCGGCTGACCGGGGCCGGTGGTGGCGGATCGGAGGGGAGAGGGAGCCGGAGGGGTGTGGGTTTTATAGGGAAGGGAGGAGGTCGGGGAGGCCGGCCAAGGCGGCGAGGGCCGCGGGGTGCGGGGCTGCGTGGCCGGGCGGGGCGCCGCGTGGCCGGGCGTGGCGGCGGAGGAAGCGGGCGCCGGCGCGGTTCAGGCGGGGGAGAGGGCTGGGAGAACGGGTCGCGGGTGGCGGGCGGCTCGCGGGTCGGGTCTGACCCGACCTGACCCGAAAGGGAACGGGCTGAGGGCTGGCGGGCTGGGCCGGTCCACTGGGCCGGGCCGGCCCAAGAAAAGAAAAAAATAAATAAATAAATAAATAAATAATAATAATAATAATAATAATAATTAATAATAAATAATTAATTATTTAAATAAATAGTTTTTAGGCGTTTAAAAATATGTCTGAGGCCCAGAAAAATCCAGAAAAATTACCCTAAGTCCAATTTTTTATTTTACACCCAAAAATATTATTTTTATAACATTTTAATATCATTTATTAACAATTAAAAATTATTCAATAATTAAGAACCCTGATTTTAATTACAGAAAATTCCCAGAAAATTCCAGAAAATTGCTAAAAATCCAATTTTAATATTTTTGAAAAATCACGGGCTTACAGGAGTCGGCCAAATTGTCGAAGCATATGGTCGGGAAGATACGGCTCTACACAGTCAAAGGCACGTATGCATCCATGGTAAAAAGTCACGTCGTTCCGAGGATGAGAGTCCCTTATCCTATTATAGGGTATCCAATTGACCTACATCATAAACTAAAGAAATTAGTAATATGTAGAACACATAAATAACTGGTGTAAATGGATGTAATAACACTCATACTGTGTACTTGAACATTGTCCAATACCTCCCTCATTGCCAAGACCCGGTCGGTAGTTCCTGTAGAATGGGATCTCCAACCGACGCCTCTTATAAGAAGGTGTAGGTCGTCTCCTCCTGTATATGTCCTTCCTGCTAGATTGATTCAAAATATCAATAATTAAAAAAATGAGGATAAACAATTTAAGCTTAAAAATGAACTATTCGACTAGTCTGTGTCGAATATATCCCTATTGTTCGACCAACACAGGTCGAACATATCACTAATATTTGACCGACATAGGTCGAACATATTCTGATTGTTCGATCAATAAGGACCGAACATGTGATCTTCCGTTCGACGCACTATGGTCGAATATGCACAATAATGTTCGACTGTCGTGGGTCGAACACCATTATGTACACTCGACAGACTAGGCTCGAACATAACCGTGAATACACCCAAAAATTCAAAATTTGTTGCAT
This sequence comes from Iris macrosiphon, assembly GCA_036927795.1. Lineage (NCBI taxonomy): Eukaryota > Viridiplantae > Streptophyta > Magnoliopsida > Asparagales > Iridaceae > Iris > Iris macrosiphon. The sequence continues at coordinate 78,077,040 of JAYESA010000012.1, forward strand.
TTTAACAAGAATTTAAGGGATTCAAAACCCTAGCAGTGATCCTCAACGAAAATAATACTCATTTTGAACTAATTACGGTGTTCTATTTGAAATACTCACCCACAAGTAGATCGTCCACGGATTGGTCTTGGGATTGTCTTTCTATTGTGGTGGCCGAATAATCCGAAAGCTTCTTGGCAATGGTGTGACGAACGGAGAAGAGAGGGGACCGGTTGGGTTTGGAGAGAGGAGAGTAGAGAGGGGACCGGTTGTAAGGATGTGGGGTGTGCTTAGGAATGATGGTAGATTTTAGGTTATAATAGAAAAGGATATTTTGGTCATGTGGTGGGTGTACTTAGCATTTATGTTAATTTTATTCATTTAAAATGGGGTGTACTTAGCATTTGGGGTGTGTATAGATTCTTCCTTTTTTAGGCCCTTGATAAAGGTACTACAAAATACACTCAGGGCAGTCCAATTTTTTTTTGATAATTATAAGTTTGTCACTCCCCAAAATTACTCACCGGGTTGTCCACTCCCAATTGATTTTTTTTCAGGACTGTCAAAATTTTGACAGTCCAAATAATAAGAAGGACTCAAAATTTTGATTGTCCTACTAATTGGAAGGACTCTCAAAATTTTGACAGTCCTAAAAAAATATGTTGATTCTGTATGACTGTTAAAATTTTGACAGTCCTTCAAATAGGTAGGACTGTTAAAATTTTAACAGTAAAGAGGTGCGTGAGGCGAGGTTGAGCGAGGCAGGACAGGAGGATGAGGCCGGAGGGAGGCGGAGGAGCGGAAGGAGGAGGAGACCGGAGAGGAGCGAAGAGTGGAAGGAGGAGGTCGGGGGGCGAAGGAGCGGGAGGAGGAGGAGAGGGGCTTGAGAGGAGGAGGGGTGGGGGAGGAGGAGGAGGCGGCCGGAGAGGAGTGGGGGAGCGGAAGGAGGAGGCCGGAGAGGGGCAGAGGAGCGGAGGAGCGGGAGGAGGAGGAGGAGAGGGCATGGGGTTGGACAGCCCTGAGACAATTTTGGGCAGCCTTGAGTGAAACTTCTTCATTATTGGGATAGCACCAACACTGGGCTAGCCCTGAGTATTTTTTTGTAGTGCCTTTATTAAGGGGTTAGACTTTGGAGTTGTTAGATTTCTGTGTTATCTTATCGTGCTTAGATTCGTGATTGAGTACTTGAGATTATCATTATGATATTGCTCCTCCGTTTGGAGTTGAGATCTTGACAGATTTATATATTGATTGCGTGGTTGCCCTCCTTTTGGAGAGGTCATGGCAGATTTTTTTTGTGAGTTATCTAGATAGTTGACCTAGACAGCGTTCTACCGCCGATGCTGCGACGTAGGCTGGACGTACCCATGACTCATGCCCAATTTTTCGGGTGTGGGTCATGACACGTTTTTGGTGGCGGCCCATGCAGCTCTCGATTCGCAATTAGTGCGATGTCGTGGTGGTACAACAACTTAGTTGTACTGCTGCAAGCCTGCTATAGGATCTAGGATCTAGGATGAGAGTGTACTCAATCACGACTTGGAACAATTCCAATCTATTTATTCTGAATTGCTTTCTTTTGAAATATTACTGTCCTTCTTTGATGATATCGTATCTTGCGCCGTATTGACTTCTTTTGATCTGTGTTCAGGATGCCTCCGAAGACACGATCTCGTCGTACCGCCCCAGTAGTTGCCACTGAGAGGTCTGCTACCTCTCGTCCAGCTCATATTCAGGCAGCTGCTACCGCTCCACTCACCACTCCTGCGGTTGAGGGAGCATCTGCTTCTCTCGGGGATCCTCCTTCACCTATCGATCCGAGGACTACCCCAGTCATTCCGGTGGTTCCTCCACCACTTCCTGCTCTAGTAGATGCCGCGCAGTTGTTTGTGTTCTTTAGGGAGATAATGGACGTGCAGCACCGTCAGGTGGATGTGATAAGGCTGGGTATTGAGAACACCCACCAGGTGGCCATGACGGCAGTGGATAGGGTGGCACAGATTTAGCCACAGGCAGATCAGATTCAGCATCCGAGGCCGGGCAGCATTATTGACTTTCAGAGGATGCGGCCCAAGGAGTTCCGTGGTACAGAAGGGATCCTGTACGCGGATGACTGGATAGAGAAGATTGAGGGCATCTTCAGGCTGGCACAGATTCCAGACAGCATGCAGATAGAGGCAGCGGGCAGTCAGATGTTCAACCTCGCTTTGACGTGGTATCGTACAGATACGAGGATCGCAGCGCCAGGGCTTACTTGGGAGGCTTTCAAGAGGCTTTTTAAGGAGAAATTTTTCCCAGATGTGGCTCTCAGTGCTTTGGAGAGCCAGTTCGAGGCACTCGTCCCAGGGAGCATGACGGTGGATGAGTACGCAGCAGAGTTCTGCCGTCTGGACAGATTTGTAGATGGCTTGAGTGAGGCAGCAAAGGCGAGGAAGTTTCACAAGGGCTTGGTTATGGCGGTCAAGTCTTTGACCAGGAGCGACCGCGAGGCAACTTTTGAGCAGATAGTAGGAGATGCTCAGAGAGCAGAGGATGACTTGGAGCTCAAGTCCAAGAGAGGCAGGGATGATTCAGGCAGTGCGAGTGGTAGTGCGGGACCAGCTAAGTGTCCCTATGTGCAGAAGGCAGCACAGCAGGGTCAGGATCAGAGAGTGCCCACTTGTGCCTACTGCAGGAAGGCAGGACACACTTGGGATGTTTGTAGGAGGAGGCTGAAGATGTGTTTGTTCTGTGGATCCCCTGCTCACCAGATGCGAGATTGCCCCACTGCACCTCCATTGGGTGGAGCACATGATCAGAGAGTTGGAGCTAGGCCATCTGTGGCACAACATCATGCCCCGCACCAACAGAGGGATACACCCCAGCAGGGTAGGGCTTATGCGTTGACGGTCGAGGAGGCCGATGCTACTGGTGTCGGGTTAGCAGGTCTGTCTCTTTGTTCTTCTTCCTGTCCCTTTCTATTCCTTGTGGTATGCTTCATTAGTACCTGTTAGACTTTCTTTGTGCTGTGGTAGATAGCATAGTGACCCTGATTGAGACTGTGATAACACGACCAGTAGGACCCTGATCTTGTATGTCGTTTAGATAGAATTTCTTGACTGTGATTGTTGGGGGGTTTGACCTAGAGGGAGTGTGATTGACTTTAAATTTCGAGGACGAAATTTTCTAAGGAGGATAGGCTTGTCACCACCCCATTTCCAGAGCCGGGTATTTTTTATTATTTTTAATTTATTTAATTATGTATTATTTATAATTAATTGTATTTATAATTAATTATTTATTGTATTATATTTTTATTGTTTGTTTAGGATTTTGGCTAGCCTGGACCCATGTCAGACCCTAGTGGACCCATGTCTGACCCAGCCCACACCCCTGTGAGACTTATTTTTGGATTTAGAATATTTATTATATTTTTAGTGGGTTAGTTGGAGAGAATTGGAGTTAGTTTGAGTGCTTTTGGAACCCGAAACCCAAAACCGAGTTAGGAGAGGGCATTTTGGGTATTTTGGAACTTGTGGAACCCTTTATTATGCTAAGGCCCGACCCTATTCCTCCCATTCTCAGCCGAACCAGCAGGAGCAGCCCCTCTTCTTCTTCTTCTTCTTCACTTCTTCTTCTTCTCCACTCTTTCCTCTTTCTTCTTTTCTTCTTTTCTCTTCCAAACAAGTAAGTTTTTCTTATTTTTTCTCCTTCCTCCTTCCATTTCTTCTACTTATGTGAACCCTAACCCTACATTCTTCCTCAACCTAGGTGGGTAGAGCTTAGATTTGGTGTTGGAGCTAGATTTGGGAGCTTAGAAGCTTGGTTTGGTGGATTTGGAGTATTTTAGAGATTTTGGCTTGGGATTCCAACTCCCAAGAGATAAACCCTAATTTTCCCCTTGTAATTACTCTTTTATAGTGTAATTAATAGTTTAGAACCTTCCTAGACCCTTAGGCTACCCGTGGGAGGAAGTTGGAACTAGTTTGGTTGAGTTTGGAGACTTTAACACTAGGTTTTGTGTCAATTTTGGGTGGAATCCGAATTTGGCCCAATTTTGGGTGATGTCCTAGGTTATACGGACCTAGGTAGACGTTGTCGGGTGTCTTGAGGGTGAGAGCGTGTCTCCGTTCGGACACGGGAAGCCGCGTCGCGGAGAAATGTGCGTTTCGGACATTTTTGGGGTTTTCGTCGTTGCCGATTCTAAGTGCGTGCGCGTTTCCGCCACGGACCTAGAATCGACACGGTAGAATTTTTTCTAGGATCTAGACATCGTTTAGGACCCGTGGGTAAATTTTGGGCTGATTCCGAGTTCGTTTGGTGTGCGTTTCAGGAGGTTTTTCGAACCGCGCACCACGTGTTCGTCGAAATGACCGAACGGCCATTTCGGCGTAGTTTTCTAGTTTCGGGCTTGTGCCCGCGTTGGGTTAGCATCGGGGAGTGTGTGCTAGAATTCTCGGGCTATATTTTATATATTTATAGGTGTTTGTGCGTGTCGGGGTCGTTGGGCGCGCGTTGGTAGGCGTTGTGGGCGTTGTGTGCGTTGTGTTGTGTGTTGCGTGTGTGTTGTGTTTATATATATATATATATATGTATGTATATATATTTGTGTGTGTTCTATATATATATATTTCTATTTATATGTGTGTTTTTATGTGTTTGTGAGTGTGTTAGTGAGTGCTTGTGTGAGTGTGTTAGTGAGTGCTTGTGTGAGTGTGTTGGTGCTAGTGTATGTGTGTAGGTGAGTGTGTGTGTGAGTGTGAGTGAGTGTTTAGATATATATATATATATATGTATATGAGTTTGTGTGTATATGTGTATATATATTTATATATATATGTATGAGTGTTTGTGTGTGGTTGTGTGTTTGTGAGAGTATGTGCTAGTGTGTGTGAGAGTGAGTGTGTGTGAGTGAGTGAGGATATATATATTTATGTTTGAGTGTGAGCGTATATATATATATATATATATATATATATATATATATATATATATATATATATATATATATATATATAGATATATGTGTGTATAAATATATAGATGTGTGTTTATATATATATATATATATATATATATATATATATATATATATATATATATACATATATGTATATAATTATGTGTGTGTGTGTGTTGATATGTGTTTGAGTGTGTGTGTGTTAGATTATATATAAGTTAGTGTGTATATATATCTATAGAGTTATATATATGTATATATATGTATGTATATATATGTATGTATATATATATATATATATATATATATATATATATATATATATATATATATATATATATATATATATATGTATATAGGGGTGTGTGTGTGTGTGTGAGAGTGAGAGAGGGGGGAGCAGTTGAACTGCTCAGCAGCAGCAGAACAGCAGCTCTGCAGCAGCAGTCTCAGCAGCTGCAGCAAGCAGCAAGGCACAGCTGCAGCAGCAGCTAGGCCAGCAGCAGTAGCAGCACAGGCAGCAGCAATTCAGCTAGCAGCAGCAGCAAGCACAAGCAAGAGCAACAATGCGAGGGAGAGAGGGGTATATATATATATATATATATATATATATATATATATATATATATATATATATATATATATATATATATATATATATAGCAATTCAGCTAGCAGCAGCAGCAAGCACAAGCAAGAGCAACAATGCGAGGGAGAGAGGGGTATATATATATATATATATATATATATATATATATATATATATATATATATATATAGATTGATACATAGTTAGATAGTAGAGGGATAGATTAGATAGATAGTAGATAGATAGGTAGAGGAATAGAAAGATAGATAGATATATAGTTACATAGCTAGATAGATAGATAGGTGGTTAGATAGATAGATATCTAGATAGCTAGTTAGATAATAAGATGGATAGATAGCTAGATATAGATAAATAGAAATTGATAGATTGATAGATATACTAGATAGATAGATAGATAAATATATACCTAAATATACTAGATAGATAGATAGGTACATACATACATAGATTAATAGATACTTAGATGGATAGGTAGATATCTAGATGAATAGATACTAGATATCTAGATGGATATATAGATATAGATAGATAGTTAGATTATTAGATAGATAGATAATAAGATAGATAGGTAGGTAATGGATAGATAGATAGTTATATGTATATCTAAGGTATATATATATATACCTATGGCTATATATATATCTATAGATATCTAGAGAGAGAGATAGATAGATTTATATATATATATATATATATATATATATATATATATATATATATATATATATATATATATATAGGTGTGTGTGTGTGTGTGTGTATAGGTAAGGTAAGGTATATATGTATAGGTAAGGTAAGATACATAAGGTATGTGTATATGTGTATATATGAAGATATATAGGTATATGCCTATACGTATTAGATATCTATATTTTAGCCTAGATTATAGCTAGACATATATGTTTATGCATAGTTAGCTAGCTAGAGGGGTAGTAGGGTTGAGTTTAGAGCGGTATCTCAATACCTTGAGATACCGAGGTATCTCAATACCTTAAGATAACCAAGGTATTGAGTTTCGAGCGGGGTATTTGAGCAATAGCCTAGGAATAGTATTGGAGTGAATTTTATATGCTTATGTGTATATATTTACGCATGCTAGCATATGTTTTAGAGGGTATAGGCGGGGTATATAGCGTAGGTTGAGGTATCGGATACCGAGGGTATCCCGGTATCTCAAGGAGGCGAGTTTGAGAGTTTTCTAGCTTAATGACCTCGGTTTGACCTAGAATTTCAGGAGCACCCTAGTTTGACCTAGATTTGACCGTAGTTGACTCGGTTGACCGCAAAAGTCAACTTTTGACCTAGTTTTGACCCAAAGTTGACTTTTTGGACCTAGAGTTGACTTTTTGACCAGATTTCACCGGTTTGACCCGTTTGACCTAGAACGACCCTAGAAGCCTATTTTTAGTTATTTTATATCTGTTTAACTCATTAGAACCCTGTTTAACCTTGCTTTTCACAATAGGTCCTTACGACACCGGTTCGGATCGCCAGTTGCTCAGGACGTCAGGCGAGTACATTCTCTGATAGTTTTCATTATCTGATGATTATTATGATTCAGCTTCTAGTATAGTATCATCTGATTATTCTGGCACAACACGGGACACTGACTGGTATTTCTGGATTCATTTACTTGCGACACGTATTTATTTCATGTTTCTTACCTCTATTCTGGAATCACTACTGGCATCACCTACAGGCATCACTAATGTTATCTTGATTTGTGTGTCGGGTCTTGGACCCACTTGTATTAGTCGGGGCGAGGAAATACTCGAGTAGACATGTAAACATTCTTATCTGGAATTATCAGGAATCACTCCCTCTGGTCTAATCTGGAATGATAGCAGCCGCGCACCCAGTGCGCGGTGAGCCGTACTTACCCCTAGCCGCTTACATGTCGAAACAAGTATTTCAAAGACACCGAGTTCATTCTTTATAGTCTGGACTCACTTGCATTCTTGTTGGTCTCACTTACATATTTCTGGACTTGACTCACTACATGTTTTTCATGCTGGACTCACTACACGTTCATGTACACGGACTTGATCTTAGCTTAGATTTCCTGTATCTTGTAGTTATTACTATCTTGCTCTGATATCCATGCATCTTTACCTTTATGCACCAGTGATTTACATTTCTTGTTTCATACTTGCTTCATTCTTCTTGCTACTTGCTATAACTGTTTTATAGTTTTTATCATTTAAATGGAACTGCTGTTAGAGATGTACTTGCTCCAGTCCTGACTGGACATATTTTTCAGAGTATCCGGAGGAGTGGTGTCCGACGTTTTATGGACCTGAGCCTGTCGATGGTGCAGACAGGGACCCTCTAGTTTATGGGTGATTTCCGGGTTGGTAGCCGGGATCACTAAGACCTTGTTGTTGTTTTTATTAGCTTTTAGCACCGGATTTGTCTCCGGTTTTGGATTGAGACCTTGTGTTGTATATTATTTTGGATGATGTATTATTATTATTGATGTTGTGGTTGTTTTAGTTGTTGTTGGTTAGACTTTGGAGTTGTTAGATTTCTGTGTTATCTTATCGTGCTTAGATTCGTGATTGAGTACTTGAGATTATCATTATGATATTGCTCCTCCGTTTGGAGTTGAGATCTTGACAGGTTTATATATTGATTGCGTGGTTGCCCTCCTTTTGGAGAGGTCATGGCAGATTTTTTTGTGAGTTATCTAGATAGTTGACCTAGACAGTGTTCTACCGCCGATGCTGCGGCGTAGGCTGGACGTACCCACGACTCATGCCCAATTTTTCGGGTGCGGGTTGTGACACATAAAACTAAGGTCGTACCTGTATCTACGACTTCCTGTGCCTGCACTCTCTTATTTGTCATCATGAGTGCTTGGCCTATGGGGTATATCTAGTACTATACGTGTATCAAACTTATACTAAGCACGAATGTTCATCTTTCCGAAATAGGGGAAGACGAAAAACAATAATAAAGAGTTCAAGGAGGAGGTGATATAATACAAGTATGGGATTCAAAGGGATTAGAGAATTTGAAAGGGAGTTGCCAAGGCAATTGTGGATTGAAATCTTATTTTGGTAAATTCCTATTCGCATATTCACATCAGAACACTTATGTACCTGGCATGATATGTGTCACGCCCCAGTCCCAAAATACCGAGGGACTGGACGCGTGATAATGGCCAGCAGCATGCACCGATGGACAAACCCAATTTAATGGATCCATCGGGCATACTTAAGCTGTATTACATCAGTCAGGGTTTTACTATTCTCATCCACAGATAAAAGATAGTACATCAACAGAAGAAATATTAACTACAATCAGATTAAGTAAATAAAATCGGAGAATAATCCGATATTAAGTCTGTTTACAAGAGTTCATTTCAACAAAAATTTAAAGAGTTTATTAGCCATAGACAATGAGCATGGAATAAGCAGTTGTTCAGGAGAAGTCCTCAGCGATCACCTCGTCGTCAGGTTCAGGTACTGCTCCGAGTAGTGCCCCTGTTCCGTACACCTCAAGGTAGATCTCGTCTGCTATAACTGGAGAACAAAACCAGGTCCTCAGAGGGACGTAACAAGGTACAGAAGAATACGAGCCATAATACAGTGAATGAACATGCAAGTCAACCAAGATGTTAAACTCAAGAGTAGCATCAGAAATTAATAAGTCTAAGACAGTGGCATGCCGATGTTGCTATCAAACAATTCTGGGTACATAATTAAACTAGCTAAGTGATCATGCAAGTGGGAGTTATCATTCATACTCAGGCTGAGACTACTACAGGATCAGTGACAAGAAACCATAGCAGTGTTTTCTCGAAGGGCCAGTACATGTGCCAAAGCTCTGTGTCAGAGACTAGGACACTTCCAGATAACCATATATATATATAATATAATCAGCCTTGATATGGTAATACTCTCCCCACCCAATGAAATCTCACGTCACAGTTCTCAATGTTCATGTTACGCAAGATTAGAACTAATGCGTCAGTCATTTATTAAGTTCTAAGAAAATAAGCTTAAATCATGAAATCTATATCCTATTATGAAACTCCTAGAAAATCAGGAAGATTCTATATCATGCTTTGTGTCAGGTGTCCTGGGTATAAAGTACTGGATAGGGCAAGTACAACAGTCACAAAATTTAAGGCAAGAGAATCAAAATGAATCAATAACTGCATTTATGGCAAGGTACACTTGCCTGGGTTTCCTGTTCCAATTATAGCTCGAGCTTCAGCTGGATTTCCAAGCAGTACTCCGGTTGCTGAAATAGACATCACCAACAGATCCAGAAAATATCAATCAGCTAGAAACGCCTGTCCTTGAGTCCAATTTGGAGACAAGGGCAAAAACGTTATTTTCGGGTCAAGGCGGGGTCCAAATGTGGGCCGCTTTGCACCGAAAAATGCGTCAGGGTCAAATATCTCAAAAACAGTCCAACTTAGTGTCAACAGATCAGGAACGATGATATGAACCCAACGGAACTTCCAGAATTGGATTCCGATGAGCCGTTCTCAAAATCGCCCGTCGAGTGGAACTTGTGGGGCCCACGACACGCGATTTTTCCAACGTTCTCAGAATCGAACCAAACTTGACCCACAGGACCAGCGTATTGCTATGTGTCCGATGGCGCAAGTTTCGTCTCGATCCGATGTGTGTACACTAAGTTACAGCAAGTTTCAGAAAAGTCGGATACGGGGCGGTGTCCGCGGATACGCACTGATTCCGGTGTGCACGCACATCCGAATCAGCTTCTGCGAAATCCTACACGTCCGTATCAACGACGCTGACGTATCGGTGAAGACCGCACGTGACCAAGTCGTCCCGTTTGGCGGGGCGTACTCGGTTCCGGGGTAAAACAGGGTTTAGTTTTTCCTGTTTTTGGATCGCGTTGTGCGATCACCACAGGACGCGATGCCCCAAGCGGGTTGCACGGGCACCGAGAGGGTCATACAGGCTACACGATACAATTTACGGAATTGAAATCTGAGCTACGAGCAAGAAATTATGAATACCTGAACTGGGCTGTGAAAACAGCGAATCCTTCGTGTCCTCGTGTCCTGGACACTGTGTCCGACACGACACAGAAAGCTAGGGTTTAGGGTTCTAGGGCTTCGGCTGGCCGGAGCTGTGGCAGTCGGCTTCGCCGGAGGGGTGCTAGGGCGGTGCTGACCGGAGACGGCGGCTGGAGACGGGGAGAACTGGGGACTGAGCGGTCGGCTGCTGCGGCTAAGCTCCGGCGGCTGCTGCTGGATGCGGCATGATCGGGGAGGAAAGAAGAGGCCGGAGGAGGAGAGGGTCCAGGGCGAGGCTGGTGCGGTGGAGCTGGGAGGCGAGGCACGGCAGGTGGTCGGCTGAAGTCGGGGCGGCACGCGGCGGAAGTTTGAGGTCGGCGGGGTATTCGGGTGGCCGGAGGGAGGGGATTCTAGGGCCTTTATATAGGGGAGGGGCGGGGAGGCGAACGGCGGCCGGTGCGGGAGGTGAAGGGGCAGGGACGCGAAGCGGGCGGCGGCGGCGGTTGCAGGGAGTCGGAGCGGTGGCGGCGACGGCGGGTGCGTAACGGCCGGAGGGAGGCCAGTAGTCGGGCTTGGGTTCGGCTGGGGAAGAGAGAGGGAGCGGGTCGGGTGGCTGCGGGTTCGGGTCTGTCGGACCCGACCCGACCCGATAGCCCAACGGGCCGGTTTAGATGGGTTGGGCCGGATGGGCTTGGGCCGGTTTGGTTTAAAAATAATTATTAACTCATAATTAATTAATTAATTAACAATTAATAATAATAGTTTTTAGGGCTTTTAAAATTCATCCGTGGTCCAATAAATTCTCAGAAAAATACCCTATATCTAGTTTTTCATTTTACACCATAAAATATTATTTTCATAATATTTTAATATTATTAAACATCAATTAAAAATCATTTAATTATTAAAACACCTTAGTTTAATTTCAGAAAATCTCAGAAAAATCCAGAAAATTGTGAAAATTCCAAATTAAAATTTCTTGAAAAAATCAGGGGGATTATAATATACCCCCCTTAAGAGGATTGCGTCCTCGCAATCAAAGAATAACCGGTCAACAGAGATGACACGGTTGCAAAATTTATTTGAATCAGAAAATCAAGGTTGAGGGTAACACTTAGGAAAATTTATTTCCCTAAGTATTAAAAGTTATACAATTTCCCAATTGTGGGAACTTTAGGAATTTACAGTTTTTAGAAAACCAGGTTATATTTAAAACATATTAGGTTAACAATTCTAGGTTATTATCAATTTCAAAATTACTAGGTTAACACTAGGTTATCAATTATTAGCAAGTTAAAATTATCAGGTTGAGGTTATCAGGTCAAGTCTGGGGTCACGAACCAGCAGGCACAAACTACAGAAATGCTAGAAACTAACACTATAAAGACTTACTCGCATTAGCAACACCATGGTTCTGCGTGTCTCCCACAGTCATCGCGAAAACTTGGCCGCGTCCTTGAGGTGGTGCTCTCTGATTTTGCTGGGCTTGCTGGTAGGGTGCTGCTTGATGTACCAAGGGTGGCCTTGGTTGATGTCCTGCTGGTGCTGGTAGAGCTTGTTGGTTTGCCCTTGGTGCTTTCCTACGATCAGGGCAGTCCTTCATTGCATGCTGTCTGGATCCGCAACCTAAGCACAGTCCGTGCTTACGTCTACACTCTTTCTCAACATGGCCTATCTTGCCGCAGTAATAACAAGTAGGAAGAGTCAGGGTTTTGGATGTAGATCCCTGTGGTGCTTGATGCAGGTGAGGTTTCTTGGCAGCTTCTCCATTGTTTGCTCTGGCTGGTACTGATGTGGAAGGCCTCTTCAAACTAGTTTCTCTCCTGGTGACGCGCTCCATGCGTCGAGCTGCAGCAAGGACATCTGTGTACGAAGTTGGTGCGACAGATCCAATCAGTTTCTGCAGTTCGATGTTGAGTCCGTCGAAAAACTTCTCGGCCTTCTCTACTTCTGTCGGGATCAAGGTAGGAGCGAAGCGACTCAGACGGATGAACTCGGCGTTGTACTCTTCCACCGTCATAGCTTCCTGAGTGAGGCGGTTGAATTTGTCCCTCAGTTCTGATCGAGCGATAGCAGGTATGTACATCTCCTGGAAGAGTCTGGAGAACTCTTCCCAAGTAACTCGGTCTGGTCCGAGCCTGGTCTCTTCGGATAGCCACCAGTGATGAGCATTGTCCGTCAATTGCATTTTGACGGCAGTCATCCAACGTTCTTGTGGAAGCTCAGCTGCTTCTAATTGATGCCGAATGTTGGTGAGCCATTCATGCACTTCTGTTGGTCCCTCCTTGCCAGAGAATGTACGAGGCTTCAGTTGGCGGAAGTCTGTGATAGAGCCCGTCGGTTGCCTTCTAGCTGGTAGGTTGGCCTGCTCCAGTGCATTTACTAGACTGTTCCTCAAGTACTCAGCCTCGCGACGTTGGGCCTCAGTTTGGATCTGTTGCTGAGCTTGCATCATTGCGTAGAACATCTGAAACATCTGCTGTCCGTCCATTGCTTGGCCTGGTGGAATGACAGGCATCTGTAGAGTGAACTGGGGTGGAGGTGGAATATCATCACGCCGAAATTGGGAAGATTGCGGATCTGCTTGTCTGCTTCGGTGAGTAGAGGGATCTCTACTCAATGGCATCACATCGTCTTCTCCGTAGGTGGCTTCAGCACCTATAGGTGTTCTTGCTGGAGTTCCGTCGTTTTCTCGTGGATCCATTACTCTGCATCAACAATAAACTATAAGAGGCGTACAGGAGTCAAGGCAAGATGCAAGTTAAAAATTAGTTTGAATACGATACAGATATCAAAAATGATTCAAGCAAGTGGATGAGATCCTAAAAACTTATCCTATTCTTATTGCAGGCCTGTTCGGTCCCTAAGTTGAAACCAAACAATTTTAGTCGTAGACCTGCATGGGCCACCACAAAAACTATGTCACGCCCCAGTCCCAAAATACCGAGGGACTGGACACGTGATAATGGCCAGCAGCATGCACCGATGGACAAACCCAATTTAATAGATCCATCGGGCATACTTAAGCTGTATTACATCAGTCAGGGTTTTACTATTCTCATCCACAGATAAAAGATAGTACATCAACAGAAGAAATATTAACTACAACCAGATAAAGTAAATAAAATCGGAGAACAATCCGATATTAAGTCTGTTTACAAGAGTTCATTTCAACAGGAATTTAAAGAGTTTATTAGCCATAGACAATGAGCATGGAATAAGCAGTTGTTCAGGAGAAGTCCTCAGCGATCACCTCATCGTCAGGTTCAGGTACTGCTCCGAGTAGTGTCCCTGTTCCGTACACCTCAGGGTAGATCTCGTCTGCTATAACTGGAGAATAAAACCAGGTCCTCAGAGGGACGTAACAAGGTACAGAAGAATACGAGCCATAATACAGTGAATGAACATGCAAGTCAACCAAGATGTTAAACTCAAGAGTAGCATCAAAAATTAATAAGTCTAAGACAGTGGCATGCCGATGTTGCTATCAAACAATTCTGGGTACATAATTAAACTAGCTAAGTGATCATGCAAGTGAGAGTTATCATTCATACTCAGGCTGAGACTACTACAGGATCAGTGACAAGAAACCATAGCAGTGTTTTCTCGAAGGGCCAGTACAGGTGCCAAAGCTCTGTGTCAGAAACTAGGACACTTCCAGATAACCATATATATATATAATATAATCAGCCTTGATATGGTAATACTCTTCCCACCCAATGAAATCTCACGTCACAGTTCTCAATGTTCATGTTACGCAAGATTAGAACTAATGCATTCAGTCATTTATTAAGTTCTAAGAAAATAAGCTTAAATCATGAAATCTATATCCTATTATGAAACTCCTAGAAAATCAGGAAGATTCTATATCATGCTTTGTGTCAGGTATCCTGGGTATAAAGTACTGGATAGGGCAAGTACAACAGTCACAAAATTTAAGGCAAGAGAATCAAAATGAATCAATAACTGCATTTATGGCAAGGTACACTTGCCTGGGTTTCCTGTTCCAATTATAGCTCGAGCTTCAGCTGGATTTCCAAGCAGTACTCCGGTTGCTGAAATAGACATCACCAACAGATCCAGAAAATATCAATCAGCTAGAAACGCCTGTCCTTGAGTCCAATTTGGAGACAAGAGCAAAAACGTCATTTTTGGGTCAAGGCGGGGTCCAAATGTGGGCCGCTTTGCACCGAAAAATGCGTCAGGGTCAAATATCTCAAAAACAGTCCAACTTAGTGTCAACAGATCAGGAACGATGATACGAACCCAACGGAACTTCCAGAATTGGATTCCGATGAGCCGTTCTCAAAATCGCCCGTCGAGTGGAACCTGTGGGGCCCACGACACGCGATTTTTCCAACGTTCTCAGAATCGAACCAAACTTGACCCACAGGACCAGCGTATTGCTACGAGTCCGATGGCACAAGTTTTGTCTCGATCCGACGTGTGTACACTAAGTTACAGCAAGTTTCAGAAAAGTCGGATACGGGGCGGTGTTCGCGGATACGCACTGATTCCGGTGTGCACGCACATCCGAATCAGCTTCTGCGAAATCCCACACGTCCGTATCAATGACGCTGACGTATCGGTGAAGACCGCACGTGACCAAGTCGTCCCGTTTGGCGGGGCGTACTCGGTTCCGGGGTGAAACAGGGTTTAGTTTTTCCTGTTTTTGGATCGCGTTGTGCTATCACCACAGGACGCGATGCCCCGAGCGGGTTGCACGGGCACCGAGAGGGTCATACAGGCTACACGATACAATTTACGGAATTGAAATCCGAGCTACGAGCAAGAAATTATGAATACCTGAACTGGGCTGTAAAAACAGCGAATCCTTCGTGTTCTCGTGTCCTGGACACTGTGTCCGACACGACACAGAAAGCTAGGGTTTAGGGTTCTAGGGCTTCGGCTGGCCGGAGCTGTGGCAGTCGGCTTCGCCGGAGGGGTGCTAGGGCGGTGCTGACCGGAGACGGCGGCTGGAGACGAGGAGAACTGGGGGCTGAGCGGCCGGCTGCTGCGGCTAAGCTCCGGCGGCTGCTGCTGGATGCGGCATGATCGGGGAGGAAAGAAGAGGCCGGAGGAGGAGAGGGTCCAGGGCGAGGCTGGTGCGGTGGAGCTGGGAGGTAAGGCACGGCAGGTGGTCGGCTGAAGTCGGGGCGGCACGCGGCGGAAGTTTGAGGTCGGCGGGGTATTCGGGTGGCCGGAGGGAGGGGATTCTAGGGCCTTTATATAGGGGAGGGGCGGGGAGGCAAACGGCGGCCGGTGCGGGAGGTGAAGGGGCAGGGACGCGAAGCGGGCGGCGGCGGCAGTTACAGGGAGTCGGAGCGGTGGCGGCGACGGCGGGTGCGTAACGGCCGGAGGGAGGCCAGCAGTCGGGCTTGGGTTCGGCTGGGGAAGAGAGAGGGAGCGGGTCGGGTGGCTGCGGGTTCGGGTCTGTCGGACCCGACCCGACCCGATAGCCCAACGGGCCGGTTTAGATGGGTTGGGCCGGATGGGCTTGGGCCGGTCTGGTTTAAAAATAATTATTAACTCATAATTAATTAATTAATTAACAATTAATAATAATAGTTTTTAGGGCTTTTAAAATTCATCCGTGGTCCAATAAATTCTCGGAAAAATACCCTATGTCTACTTTTTCATTTTACACCATAAAATATTATTTTCATAATATTTTAATATTATTAAACATCAATTAAAAATCATTTAATTATTAAAACACCTTAGTTTAATTTCAGAAAATCTCAGAAAAATCAAGAAAATTGTGAAAATTCCAAATTAAAATTTTTTGAAAAAATCAGGGGGATTACAATATGCTCTGACCAGTCTAGAGGACAAGTATATTTGTCTAATAAGTTAAGTCAACTGTATCTCAATCCACATAAAGTAGTGATAAGAAGAGTGAACCAAGCACACTAAGGTTGATTAGACCATAATGCACTGATTCTGATTTAGACAATGTATTAGTGTGGGCTCCCAATAATACATATGTCATGAACAAGCTCAATAAAAGAATAAGCTTGCAAAACTAGGCTATAATAGCAGCATAAGTCGAGGTAGTAAAAATATGATTACGCTTGATTATGATGGAGGAAGGTACATAATAATTTAAGTTTACTAAGAAGATCGGTGTTGTGCCTCTACAGTTTCCATAGTAACTCCTTGTCAAGGTCTCTAGTCGACCAAATGGGTGTATGGGCCTATAAGTTCTAAGGTCTGGATAAACACTATCTTTTTATGCAAGTCTATAGTTGGTGTCATTCAATTATACTTCGTTAATGAGTCAACAGGACTATGTGTTACTAGGTGATGAGACATACTATCCAACCTACAAGGATTTAACTAATAGTATTATTAAACAATAGAGTGTATATACCTGGTACAAGGCACCTTTCTAACCCCTATCAAGCACGAAAGAAAAGATAATATTGACGTTGTGAAAGGATCAAGCAAGATGCAATGCAAGCAATCAAATAAGAATGCGGAACGAAATCAAGGAAGGTGATAATTAAGTGGATAAGATCCTATATTCTAATCATATGCGCAGGCTTGCTTGGTACAGTAAGTAACCGAGACAATATGCTCTCGACCTGCATGGGCCACCACAAAAATATGTCACGCCCCAGTCCCAAAATACGTAGGACTAGGAACACGTAAGTATGCCAACCGTATGTATATGACAACTCCAATATATGGATACTATAATACACATGTACGTTGTAATATAAAAATAAACTCACATGTGGTATATATAGTGTCACAAGTCACAGATATGCTAATCTCATCCACATAACAAGTCATAGAAAAGAAATAACTAAACTAGAATAATGAGTCTGAATAATCCAAAATAATAGTCGGGTGGAGACAAATCCATTACCAAAGATTATATCCAAAACTAAATGAGAAAGAAGAGTAAAATTTCTAATATAAAATAAGGTGATGATAGAAGAGTGTCAGCTAAAGGATCCACCGCTAGAGATAATCAAAGATGCTCAGAAGGTAAGACCTCCTCGAAAGAGATAAGTAGTAAGTCCTGATCCGTGCTCCTGCGAATAGTCATGAACATCTACACCTGGAAAGGGACCAGGTCCTCAGAGGGACGTAACAAGATACATAGAAGTATGCCAATTTGAATACAATAAACATGCAATATAGACAAAAAATATATAAGTACGTTGTACAAGACACTCTATATAAAATGCATAATGAGGACAACTTTTCGACGTATGGGCATGGGTAGGCTACTCGATCTAAATCTCACAACTGACACACACGTCAGGGGACATCAGAAATCACATACCTTGGGGGTAGCGACGTGCGACACCAAAAATTGACATACCTCGGGGGTAGCGACCAGCGCGACACACTACTGTAGTGAGTGCTAGATACTACGGTTTACCAGAGTGGTTATAGCCCATACGCCTACTGATTGTCCTCCCCTCCCATGATATTATATGTCAAGTGTGTGTCAACATATATATATAGTATATAAATATGACTGAAAAAAAATACACATACAATAAATATACAAAAATATAATAAGCATGCAAAGTACTGTAAGCAAATTTGGCAAGGTATCTTGCCTGGCAAGAGAGCTGCAAAGTATAACATCCAAACGTTAGGCACAATGGATCCAAAGCTATGGCCTCAGAATGAACGTCTCCGGATGCTGAAATAAACATCACCAATATTCCCAGAATAAGCGAGATAGCTAGAAAATACTACCCTTTCGTCCAATTTGGATACAGGGGCAAAACGGAAATTTTGGGTCAAAGCGGGGTCCACTTGTGGCCCACTTTGCATCAAAAAGTGTGCCAAGGGTAAAGGTCTCTAAATGGGACAAATTATAGGTCAAACAAACTCTAAATGTCAGTACGAACTCAACGGTATGTCCAATTTTGGATTCCGGTGAGCCGAATACAATTTTGCCCAAAAAGTGAACCGTGGGGCCCGCAAATGGACGATTTGGTCAACTATCTCAGAAATGTGTGAAAATTGGGTCACAGGACCAGCGCGATACCACGAGTCCAGTGGCATAAGTTTTGTCACATTCTGATGAGCGTACAACAAATGGTATAAGATTTTACAAAAGTTACGATATTGAGAATTTTTATGGATATGGGTTGATTCCAACACGCACACGCGTCCGAATCAGTTTTCATGAAAGCCCATACGTCTGGACATACCATGCGCGCCTTTTAGTGCAATTGGTATGAGATGGGGCAGTCCCGTTTGGCGGGGCACGCTCCGTATCGCAAATTCTGGAAGTTAAAAGTTGGTTTTCAAATTTTTTAATCTGATTTAATTTAGCATACAGCAACAAATAAAATGTTATGAATCTTGGTTAGGTGGTCTTCGTATACCAAAAAGAAAAACTAAATTTGGATCTCTGTGGTAGGAGATACGAGTCCTTAAACATGGGTGGTTACCGCAGTTTTCTGCGAATTAAAAGTTGTCATTTTTCTCCAACTTTGCTTCTTTTTTTGCCTAGGGTTACGTACTGTTTGAAGTAAACTAATACACAGTATTGGGAGAGAGATAGGTCATGAACATACCGGTGAAGACGGGGTCGAGTTTGGTCGAGCGATGGCGCAAAAAATGAAGCCTGAACAGAGGTAAGTCACTGTGTATTTTCTGTCGCGACGTTGCGGTTGACGCGGGCGTGCACGACGGACGCGGCGGCGGGCTCTGCGGTGAACGACGACGGCGGTGGTGGCTCTGGGTCGCCGCGGTCGCGGCTAGGTCGAGGTGATGAAGATTAGAGTTAGGGTTTATAGTTTCACTATTTAATATATATAGGGATTGAGAAGGAGAAGAACGCGGGGGCCTTTGCAGCCGAATGCTACAGCTGCTGCTAGGATTTAAATAGCGGGCCGGGTATGTAAGGGTTGCGGGTAGGGTTTAAATATTAGTTAGGGTTTGGGTTTTAATCTTATTTTCTAATTCATTTTCTTTCTTTCTTTTCCCTTCTTTCTTTTCTAATTCTATTTCTTTCTTTTTTTATTCTTTTCTATTAATAAACTTTATATATATATATATATATATATATATATATATATATATATATATATATATATATATATATATATAATTCTAGAAATTTATATTGGTGCATATAATAAATCTATCAATCGTCCACAAGATCTCTTACATGAAAATAATTAAGGTAAAATTTCGGTTGCTCCATAAAATCTCTAAATGCACAATTACCTAAAAATAAAAAATCCAATAAATTCCATTTCTTCTAATTAGCTACTAAATACTATAATTCATTAAAATAATTAATTAAATAGTTAATACGATTTTTAAAATTAGGGGTTTTACAAAATTATTGTGTATTTATTGCATGTATTTTCTTATCAATTAAAATACTGAGTAACACTGCACGATGTTGTTGCTTCATGTACGACAAGTCAATTCAAGTGATGTTTGTTGCATCGGTACAACAAGTCGATCTCTCGAATGATATCCTGTATGTGGGAATGTAGTATATAGGAACATCAAAAGGATAACAAACATGTTGAATGGTTTGAGTAGCGGTTCAAAAAATTGGGAAGGAAATATTGCATGAGATGCAATAGACGGGATCAACAAAAATAATAAGTGATGGTGTATGTTGGCGGAGTTTTATGTCAGACTTTGAGTAAGCGAACGTCAAGTTCATGGTCGGTAGGATCACCACGGGATGGATAATTCGGAATAGATGTCGGATCGATACAGAAGAAGTTTGATGCAAGGAGTGGCTCAATTTTTGAATATGACATATCGCAAAGTAATCGGTGCGTCATAACGTTTGTATGGATAACGATAGACCTGCCCGCAATGGATGGGATAACACATAGACTCATTTGGGAATTTATAGGATAGTATGTGATTTGAGTATTCTTCGATGCATTATGTACGAACAACCGGGAACAGACTCTCGTGTCAATGAATGTTATGTCGGACGAGAATTCGAAAAGTATAAGACAGACAGTTGGCTAAGAATAACAAAGAGAATTTTACGTCACGACAAGGACTAAATCGGTTGGACGAATATTTTGAATCAGAATAAAAAAATAAGATATTACTAAGCGAAACATATGAGGGCAAACCAAATAAGAAAGGATGATGGGATCAGTTGGATAAAAACTTTGGAGTCGTAATCAGGTTGCAAGAATTAGAGTTCGTTGGAACGTTTGCTGATGCGAAGAGTTGAGCTGAAGGAAATTGATAGCGGATATGTGTGCACACGTGCGCGAGAGATTGATGCAAATCAAGGATTAACAAGCACGAACTAAGGACTTTGGTAACGTTAGAAAATTGTTGGCTGAGTAGAGGGACTCGTTCGAGGATGAAAGATTTGAAAATAGTTTGTGTCACATAAAACTTCGATGACATTATCGTTGTTGCTTGAGACATGATCGGTAACTAGGTTACATGATTAATATATAGTAGATGGGAATAATTACGAGATAGTACAATCAATGCGGATAAGTTCCCTATGAAACATAGACGGATATGATGTGAGTCAAGTTGATGTTAAGGCAGATTCAAAATTGACCCTTGCGATATCGAAACGAACAAAGCGTATCGAATGGAATATAATATGGAAATGACTTTGCCTTCTACATAGTTGTGCAAGTCAATAAGACCGCATGAACACAATATAATACAATAGAAATTGATATAGATATGGAAAAAATTAATACGGAGCAAGGATCATAAGGGATGGACCTTTGAGAAAACTCGACGGGACTTGAGATCGAAATGATTTACGGTGTTGCTTGAGCAAAATTGATTCACAGAAAAACCTGTACGAGATGTAAGGATACAAAAAGGAGCAATGTCTATGATTCAGAAAACTTTTTGAGTAGCGATACGAGAAATAGTATCGATTAGTCAGAAATTAACTTGATGGAGTCAGGACAGAATGATAGAGTTAGCAGGATGAGCTAGCAAGGATGTCAATTCAATTGAGGATGGTTTCACCGAGTATATAGTATCTCAGATATTAATCAAAGGACAAATAGACTCGGACCCTAGATGGCTGGGTGTTTCCTTGGTTAATGAATATGTTGACAGGTAGTGCATGTGTGTTCAAAATTTGAAGCATATTCTCGGATTGGGGTAGAGTCCTATAGAACTTGTCGGGTTATGGTTTGGCTTCGGGATATAGAATGGTTATTAGTAACTATCCATCGTTGATGATCCACAATTATCGAGCGTAGCTACAGGGCAGCTGACCCTAAAGACTTGACCGCCAAGTCAAATTGATTGTTGGAGACCCATAGGATGACCCGGAAGACGATGTATTAGAGATTGCATCAAGGATAAATATTGAGTAGTGTATATTGAGGATAAGTCTAGGAATCGAATATTAGTTTCAGAATTCCATGGAATAGCCTTCGGCTGAAAATAACATAACATAATTTTAATGGTTAGTGATTACATACACGATAGAGGATGTAACATTAGATACGCCGGATAAAACCTTGGTGTATAATAGAGTTATGCCTTTGTGCATCATCGATTTTATAGTGAGAACCAAAATATAAGTTTGGAGGAAACTTGGCGGGATTTAATTCATTGAAAAGTTGTAGTGATTCGAAGTGAGCGATGGAAAACATTGAGGAATTTTTGGATGATTTATGGCTTTAAATCTGAAGTAGAGAACTGAATGGAAGTTGACATTGGTTATCAATTCGATCAATGCTCACGATATATATCGAGACGGTACGATAACATATCGAAGTAATTTGAGGGACGCGATAGACAAAAATTTTATTGAGGAATAGAATATATTACGTATTTCTTGAGCATGGGTACGGTCAGTTTAAGTTAGTCCCTTGCATTAGGAAGACTTAGTACGGTGTCTAGGTAAGTCTCCTAGCGAGGGTGTTCCTAGCGCGTTGACCGTTCAGAAACGATGATAATGAGAAATAGATTGTGCAAGCGATAGTATGAGTAGAGATAGAGAATTATTGGATGTGTTGGACTCTGTCCGTATCAAGCAAGACTTCAAAAATAGATGGGGAAGAGTTGGATAACTGTTGGATGGGAGTCGTTGCAAAAAACTTGTTGTGATCAGATGCGTAAGGGGCTTGATGCAAGCAGGTGTAAAATTTTTGATACAAAAGATTTGAGGACGAGAAGGCATTGTGGAGACTCGTTGCGTTCGGTTGCGCAATGACTCAATGCAATACACATGTCAAATTTTTAGTACGAAATATATAAAGTTGGAATGTGGATTGGAATCACGATTGTGTACATAGATTTATGGCAGAAAATCAGGTATTCAGAAATAAAGCATATGCGAATAAGTTTTGGGAATGGATGCTAAGTCCAGGTCAGTCGAGGGTATAAAATAATTGGTACTTTGGAAATAAAGTCAAGTTGTAGCTTTTTCGACTTCGCCATCACTAAGCTTGGCTGAAATGCATATATTTCAAGGAAGCCTAGAATATGTGTACGAATCTAAACTAAGGGATATGCTGAACTCGAATTGAGTTGTAGGAAAGCGATGTTGAGTTAAAAAAATTGCACGAGCGTTGCACATGAAACAGAGAAAGTAAATTTAAGGTAGTATTTGAAACAAAGGTTCAGTATTATTGACAAGGAATGAGTATAGTTTTAGGTTCATGGACAAAGCTTATTTTGAGTGGTATATTATGTAATGTCCCGCTCTGTACGGCGTATTACGATGAGTCAGAATTTAAGAACAAGTATTGATTCGAGTTTGGTTTCATGTGCAGGCTTTACGTAGAATTTTTGAGATTGATATCTCGTCCCGATGTTAGCAGAATCACAAAGTTAGAATCGTGCAATAGATTAGTAGGTTAGTTTATATCAGTACAAGGATAGTGAAATTGAGTGATGGTGTAGTCTTCCTTACTTTGATCTGGTCGGATGATTGAGAAGCACGGCCTGCTCATATGGTTATACCAAATAAGTGAATCGTGCTTCGCATCAGACTACATAATTTGGGAATGAGCAGTATCAACTCGGTGAAGCAATAGGTTATATCGACTCGGCAGAACGAAAGGCAGATAAGTAAAGGCGAGCGGGCTTTAACCCTTCTCCTCTACTTCTTCATGCCTTGACAAAATATATCACTTGTATGCTAGCGATATTATAGATTCAACGTGTGTGGCTCGGATAACAGAAGTCGTAACATATGTTGAATACTAAGATAGAACAATGAAACAAAGTATATAGAGGCATGCATCAAGTGAACGAGTATCAAACAAAAATGCATCATGCAGAGAAACATGCATCTGTGTATGAATATCAGGAATCCATGTGTACGAATATCAGGAAGAACGCTTCGTCAAACGAAATATGCACTTGTGGTTCAAAATCGTGCAACTGTGTCGGAAGAGGCATGGTGCCACGGAACTATTGAACTGGAATATGGCACTACGTAATACTGTATCGGGAAGTGGCATGGTGACTCGGTATATTGGGACCTGCGGGTCACCCAAATGGAACATCGATCATTTATTGCACGAGTATGGTATAGTAGAGCGAGTAGACACGTACCTTGTCGTACTTATATTTTGATAATAAGGCAAGTAGACATGTACCTCGTCGTACTTACAAGTGATGTGGTGCTAGTGTTTAGTGGGGAGAGAAGACTCGTACCTCGTCGTAATTATATTTTGAAATGTTGCATAAGTCAATGGTCATGGACAGTCTGTGCATGGGCTTGGTATTCCTCGAACGGTATCCAGGGGCACCGAGACCGATTTGGCCTAGGAGAAATTTGGATGTTCTCTCACAGCATGGTATAGCGAGACTTCCACAAACATTTTTTGACAGACCAAAACTGTCGTAAATCACGTTAAACGACAGTTTTGATCCGTCAGAGTATCCGTCATTAATAACGCATCCCAAAATTTAAATGACAGTTTTAGACCGTCATTTTTAGATGAATAAAATGATGGTTATTATCTGTCAAATAAAAATGACAGGCTAAAACAGTCAAATAACCTGTGAATTGATCCACCACTATATTTTTCTTTTCAATAGTTAAGGTCTATCATTTTTTTTGGAAACAAAATTAGGAAAAATCTCAATTTATTTGTATCAAATCTATCTAAATTTGTTCATCCTATATATAAAACTAAAATACAGATAAAAATGGAATTTTATATAAAATCAATAATCATCAACAACGAAATAAACTCAATCAAAATAATATTAAATAATAAATGTATCGAGTTTACATAGCAATATTCCATCAAAAAATAAAAAGTAACCCCAATGTCGCTAGCTCACAATGGCTTAGTTCTTATGAAGAACAAAAAATAGAATATTACTACTAGCTTACAATCTCAATTGTAGTAAAAAAGAACAGAATTTTAAAATCTTACAAACTGAGCTGAATATTTTGGCCAAAGTTTAATGTACTCTATAAGCTCGATGTCCAGAACATCTAAATTCAATGGATAGCAAAGTCTAAAATAGGGGATTGGACTGAGGAATTAAAAGTGAGGATGGTGGTTTTCAACAAAGATAGAGTTTTTCCCAAAGAAGTGAAAAGGCACGTACGCGGGAAATGTATCTCATCTTTGCTTCTTTGTTGGCTTTCGGGCGGTTAGTCATGAGATTCGAGTCCGATAGTGATTCACCATCAAGGAGTACAGGTGATGCTATACAATCTTTGTAATCATCAACGCTACTATCTCCAATCAGGTTCGACAGGTAGACACTTACAGTAGGAAATCTCAGGTTATTTATATGTTGCCATTGAAGTTCTCCACGCGGCTATTTACTTCGTGTAGCGCATCAAATAAGCCAAATATATGATGTAATGGTAGCGACATGCAATTATTTTGAAATAAAGTCGATGCATGTACGTGGAAGATAACTTGCAAGTGTTAATAGTTGATCAGAGGATCATGAATCAAAAGAACAATAAGAATAAGAGAGAGAGAGAGAGAGAGAGAGAGAGAGAGAGAGAGAGAGAGAGAGAGAGAGTTATCCTCTATAGCATTTTCTTTATGCCATTTGAATTCACAACAGTCATTTGGTCCATCATCATGGAAAGGGTAGTGAACATTTAAGTAATATATTAACTTCACAAATAAATTATTTTTGTCAGTTGTAACTTTCACGTAGGAAAAAGGTACTATTTGCCATTGATTCAAACTTGAACAAGTTTTGTTGTTTTACAAACAAAAGAGTACAAAAAAAATCCTAAATAGAGAATCTAAGTACAGTATTTTTTTAATTCTGGGGAGGGTGACAATGGAGATCGAGCACTGCAGTGACTCCTTTACTCCGTTGATGATCCGACGAGAGAATGGGGATGCTATATGGAAGTCTCTCTCCTGTATGTTCGTTTGTGTGTCTTCATTGTGGGTATCCAACCACACTATTTATATCCTATCATGCTGATGGACCTATGTGCGCATGTGCTATGCGTGCATGGATGTTGGAGCCGCCATGTGTCCATCCTTAACAGGATGTAGTTGCAATCGTGGGCGCATGTCATGGCCGGGTTGCCAAGTGGAGTCTTTGTTGGGATCTACTAATTATGAAAATATGACCGATTCTCATTCTTGGTGTGCGTAACTTGGTCAACTTGACACGTGGCCTGCACTTAGTTGTGGAGAATCTCCTTAGTTGCAACACAAATATCTTGTTCGGAAAGCACTGCCATATTGGACGCATGGGGTCTAAGATGCTTAGGACGCATATAGCCAGAGATGTATGGAACGCATGGAGTCTGGGACTCATGGGGCCAGAGATACACGAAATATCCTTTTTGTTATCCAATTAAGCGAACGTAAAGAATGAAAAATTCTATGTAGTTCTCTTAGGATGACAAACTTTGCATTTTCTTTACACATTTTAACAAGCACCTAGAATAAAACAATCAAGAAACCTTTCATGGTTCTATTAGAAGATTGTGCTAATGGTTCCTATGATATATTATATAATTGTAATACTCGCGATAAATTATCTATAGTGTACTTATTTCAGTATATTCCAAATTTTTCCTTCACTAATACATTTGTAAGACACTATATATCCTATGCTGGCCTTTCATAATTATTATTGGTTGTGATATGTAAGATGAGTATTGATTTCCAATACATTTGTAAGACACTATATAGCCAATATGTTTCAGTTTTATGTTTCATACTCCAAATGATAACATAATTAACTTCCTAAATTTACTATAATTTTCTTGTAAAAATGAGTAGCTATTAAAACACTATGTAGCCACTTCAAAAGTTTACTTAATCAATCACCTAATTAAACAACCACCCAATTAATTAGATTAACTATTCAATCACTTGGATGTGTCATTAAAAGTGAATTCATATCTAAGCAGTCAGCCACTGTACCCACAAAATAAGACAAGCAAGGTAATTAATTCATGTATTGTTAATCATTGGAAAAGTATGATAAGAAAAATACTCACAAATCAATGCTTCCATAAATTTGTTGTATGATTTGGGCCACACAAGGAATTCACCAACTCATACTTCTTTAATTGTTTTTGCATCGAGAGTTTCTTTGTAAGCTTCGTGGGAAAAATCTTTCGAATACACATGCTCACCTTCATTTCATATTGAGGGTCCAGTTGATAATTATGTCAATTACCTTGATGCATTGGATCAATTACTTCTTTTGCAACTGCAACATAATTCCAATTCCAATCAAACAATTCGCACAACCTTGCCATGGGAGTTGGTTCAGTGCGTACTGAAGTCGTTGAATCCCTTTCGCCCAAAGATGGCCCATGTGCACTGTTCATCGTCATTGTTGGCATGGATGTTGATTTTCCAACAGTTGCTTGTAGTTCTTGGAGCATAGATATTGATGACCCACCAGCTGCCTGGGACATAGGAACCAGGCTATCAAAGGCATTTACATACATATAAAAGAAACAACCAAGATATGCAATTAATTTGGATATCCAAGTCATTCCCATAACAAAAAGTTGTCCAGGTCATTTGGAAGTTGCACACATAAAATAAAGTCAAAAGTACACTAGCTTGTTTAAACAAGAAAATTATAATTTGACCACAAGAACTTTTTCATATTGAGTGTACATAAAGAAGAAGAAAAAAAGTTTGGAGTACATAAGACCACATATAATTTTGTTCAATCATCGAATATCAACAAATTTCTTAAGTTGGGGTTCTCGTTCAAATAAGATTGGTAGTCAGTTGGAATGTCTACTGCATCAACTTGTTTATTTAACCTTTTTGGAGTATTTATTATTACCACATACCACCCATCCATCTTTTGATTTTTGGAATAAAAAACTGTCATTGCTTCTTGAGCTAAAATGAATGGATCCTCCTCAACTCTTTCCTTATCCCTGAGCTTCTTCAAGTTTACCATCACTTGATTCCAAATCGGATCAGACTTACAACCATTTTTAGAATCCTCCACTTTAACCTAATCATAATAGAACACTGTTTCTTTGAAATCGAGATAGTCCAGCTCCAATATGTCTCTAATAATTCCATAAACAGTCATCTTCCCTTCCTTTGGGTTTTTGTCTTTTCGACTTGAAACAAATTTGAATATGCTTCCATAGACACCCTACTATCTTACGTTACCAAGCATTCATTGGAAGAACTTGGTGCAAATACAAAATGATTTACACGATATTTTTTGAATCGCATAGCTTTATGTTGTGGATTATTGGCTAATATCCATAATGTTGTATTGGTTTGCCCTGCATCCAATAACTGCATAGAAAAATACTTAATTTGTCACAAATATGTAAGCACATGAACAAAAAAAAAATATTACCTCATCACACAACCAAGGAACGAATTCCTTAATTGTTGTGTTTTCTTTTATCGAACCACCTTTCCGATTCTGAGTGGAAATGCATTGGTAACAACGGTTGTACTTTCTGCATGGATTACCATTTTTTTGTCATGCACATACTAGATTACGTTATTATTATAATACTTATTATTTATTTCATGCACATTCTTATAATTCTAAAACTTATTTAGCTTGTGGCAAAGGGCACACATACCCTTCCCATTCACTCAAGTCTGTAAGTCGATTGAGAACCCATGCACTTGCTCAAACTAAACATGGTTGAGCTCGACAATTCCCCTATTTCTAAGGGCTTCTTATTTGTGAAGTCAACACTCTCATCCAGCCAGTCTTCTCGACTAGACTTGTGACCAAAAGCGCCCGAGTTTGGCATATACTCCATGCAATATATTACATATTAGTCTACAAGGTAAGACTTAGCTATCGAACCTTCAATGTATCGCTTATTAAGGACATATTCTTTATAGCACTTCATCAATCTGTTATGAAAAAAATATACATAAATTTATATCATAAATAAATTAATACTAAAGTTAAATATGAAAGAACACTAAGAGTGTACCTTTCAAATGGATACATCCATCGAAATCCAACTGTCTGCACGACAGGGCCTCAACATCTAGATGAACCATTAAGTGCATATTTATTACTGTCACGCCCCAGTCCCAAAATACCGAGGGACCAGACACGTGGCAATGGCCAGCAGTACGCATCGATGGACAAACCATTTTAATGGATCCATCAGGGCATACTTAAGCTGTAAAATCAAGTCTACGACAACAGGCACAACTAATCTCATCACACAAGATATAAAATATGATCCACAGAATAAATAAGGAATATAAATCATCAGCTAGTCTTAACAAAGTGCTTCGGGGAACATCCCGATAAATATCTGATACAATGGTTCGACAGACCAGAATATAAATGACTGAAATAAATAAATACTGAGCATGAAACATGGATGCTTAGGAAAAGTCTTCGGCTAACACCTCATCCTCGGATGGCGGTATAGCTCCTGGATCAGCTCCTGCTGCGGTCCCGTATACCTCGAGATATATCTCGTCCTCAAATCCTGGGGACATAATCCGGGTCCAGGTCCTCAGGGGACATAGCAAGGTACAGAAAATACAAGCCAAAATAAATGCAGTGCATCAAATAATGAAATAAATGGGGGTAAGTATGTAACCATCTATATGAAATGCAAGATGAGAGCAACATGAGTACTCAGGCTGAGCCACTACAAGCTCTGTGTCGGGGAGCCGATAGTGGTAATAACCGGTAGTGGGTCTAGCTCTGCTCCGAAAGTTTATAACCTCGCAATAATAGAAGATATATATAAAACAGCCTGTAGCCTGTGTGTCTCTCCCCACCCAATATAACCACGCATATCATGACCATAACGTCTCATGTCCATGTCAAGCGGGATCATAGCTAATGCAACAAGTCATACAATATCTAAGAATATAATGTCCATGTCAAGTCCTGTATCCTATACAGAATCACCGTGAATATCTCAGGAAGATCCTGTCTCATGACTAGTGTCAAGTGTCCTGGGTCATAGTGTACTTGATAAGACAAGTACGAGAATGTAAAGTGTCACGAATGTCCATCTCTAGATGACAATACCCAACACCGCGTACAGTGTTGGCACCCGACTAATAATCGGACGCTAAGTACGTTACACGGTCCTAGGTTAAGCATGCACATCAATATAATGAAGCAAGGAAAATATGTACCAATACTGCAGAGTTTGGCAAGGTACACTTGCCTGGTGCTTGAATACCAACAACTGTCCCTGTATCAGTAGATTCTGTAAGTACTCCTCCAAAAGCTGTAATAAACATAACCAACAGTCTCAGAAGATATCAAATAGCTAGAAATGCCTGTCCTTAAGTCCAATTTGGATATAGGGGCAAAAATGACATTTCAGGGTCAAAGCGGGGTCCACATGTGGGCCACTTTGCACCGAAAAGCGTATCAGGGTCAAAGGTCTCCAAATTTCTTAAACTCAATGTCAACAAGTCAGGAACGATGATACGAACCCAACGGAACTTCCAGAATTGGATTCCGATGAGCCGATCACAAAATTACCCGTCAAGTGGAGCCTGTGGGGCCCACGATACACGATTTTGTCAACGTTCTCAGAATCGAACCAAACTTGGGTCACAGGACAAGCATATTTCTACGAGTCCGATGGCACAAGTTTCGTCTCGATCCGAGGTGTGTACACAAAGTTACAATATATTACAGAATGGACGGATACGGGGCATTGTCGGCGGATACGCGTTGATTTTGGTGTGCACGCACATCCGAATCGACTTCTGCGAAATCTTACACGTCCGTATCAATGTCGCGCACATTTCGGTAAAGACCGCGTACGACCAAGTCGTCCCGTTTGGTGGGGCGTACTCAGTTCTGGGGTAAAATATGGCATTATTTTTCTTATTTTTGGATCGCCACAGGACGCGATGTACCGAGCGGGGTACACGGGCATCGAGAGGGTCACGCGGTCTATGCGATGCAACTGATGGAATCGAAAACGGAATCACAAGGAGAGAGAACGGGTTACCTGAACAGGGCTCCGTGAAGACTGATTCTCACGTGTCCGAGTGTCTCCTTCGTGTCCGTATCGAGTTGCTGCATCCAGGCTAGGGTTCAGGGTGCTGCCGGAGAACCGTCGGAGAGTGGCTACTCTGGTCGGCGGAGGGCGGCTCGTCGGGCTGAGCAGAGGCGGCTCGTCAGCCTGAGCGAAGGTGGCTCGTCGGCCTGAGCGGAGGCGGCTCGCCTGGGCGCTGCTGCGGAGGAGAGCGGGCTGAGGGAAGAGGGTGCTGAGCACGGCGGGCTAGGGGGCCGTGGAGTCGGGTCGGTGGCGTCGGAAGGATGTCGACGGCGACGCTGGGGAGTTATGGAGGGAGGCGGGGATTAGGGTTCAGGTCAGGGGCTGCGGCGGTCACCCGTGGAGGATGTTGTCGGGGTCTGGGGCGGACTCGGGTGGAGCGGGGCTGCTGGAAAGAGGAGATGAGAGCAGCGGCGTGGAGTCGGAGGCGGTGATCGTCGAAGGGTTCTGTGCGGGGAGGTCGACGGCCGTGGTCGTCGACTGGAGAGAGAGTCGTGCGGCGGCCTGGCGGCAGCGGCGTGGAGGAGTTAGGGCTGAGGAGTTGGAGTCGACGAGGGGTCTGGTTGTTGGGCTCGCGACGGGGAAGAGGATGCTGATCGGAGAAGATGACGACGGGGGGTCGGCTAGGGTTTCTAAGGCTGGGTACGGAAATTGAGAAGATTTTATAGGAGGTCTACAGTAAATCCGGCGGGCTAGGGTTTCCACTCGGGTTTCGGGTCCGGGTTGGGTTTGGCTCGGATCCGACCCGACCCGACCCAATATGCGGTTTTGTTTCAGCCAGCTTGGGTTCGGTTCAGTCAGGTTTGGTTTGGTTTGGATTGGTTCAGATTTGGTTCGGTTTATAAAACCAATAGCTTTTAGGACCTTAAACGCGTTTCCGGAGTCCAATAAATTTACAAAAAAATACCCCATGTCCGATTTTCCATTTTACACCATAAAATATTATTTCCATAATATTTTAACATCAATTAGCAACACTTAAAATTCTTTAAATCATAACCACCTTCGTTTTAAATTCTAGAAAAATATCGAAAATTCGGAATAACTCATTTTAAAATTATTCAAAAAAAAAATCAGGGTATTTATAATCTACCCCCCTTAAGAGGACTGCGTCCTCGTAATCAAAGAATAAGCTACTAAAGAAAGAACTATGGTGATTACAAGATTGCTTAGTTTACAACTGCATCCTCGAACAAGTGAGGATAACGCTGGCGCATACTATCCTCCCGTTCCCAGGTCGATTCTCCAGGAGAATGATGTTTCCAAGCTACACGAACCAGTCTGATTATCTGTACTCGCAATGTCTTCATATCTCAAGCTTGGGCCCACTGCGATCTTTGAATGATCGACTACGTGACTTGGGTCGGTCACGTACCTTCGCAGCTGTGAGACATAAAATACGTCATGCACTCCCTCTAAGGATGGTGGTAATGCAAGATGATAAGCCACCTCACCAATGCGCTCTAGAATATCAAATGGCCCAATATACCTTGGGCTCAACTTGCCTCTGCTCCCGAATCTAATAGTACCTCGAGTGGGCGAGATCCTCAAGAATACGTGCTCTCCTTCTTTGAACTCGAGGGGACGTCTATGCGTATCAGCCCAATGCTTCTGTCTGTCTTGAGCTGCTCGAAGATGATTCTGAATCTGTTTTACCTTTTTCACTGTCTGCGTTACCAATTTTGGACCCAGTATTTGACGTTCACCAACGTCACTCCAATATATTGGCGATCTGCACTTTCTTCCGTATAATGCCTCGAATGGTGCCATCTGAATGCTGGCCTGATAACTGTTGTTGTAGGAGAACTCCACAAAGTGCAAATGATCTTCCCAAGATCCTCCAAATTCTAGCATACACGATTGCAACATATCCTCCAAGATCTGAATGGTGCGCTCCGACTGACCATCTGTCTGTGGGTGGTAAGCTGTGCTGAATTTGAGTTTGGTGCCAAGACTCTCTTGCATGCTTCTCCAGAAATAAGATGTCAATCTCGAATCTCGATCCGATACGATACTAACCGGCACTCTATGTAATCTTATGATTTGTCGCATATATATGTCGGCTAGTACCTCTGTGGACTGTCCAACTCTAAATGGCAAGAAGTGTGCCGATTTAGTGAGTCGATCCACAATAACCCATACTGCATCTCTTCCGCTGGGGCTCCTTGGAAACCCTGTGACAAAATCTATCGTGATATGTTTTCACTTCCATTCTGGTATAGGAAATGGCTGTAACATACCTGCAGTCCTCTGATGCTCGGCCTTTACTTGCGGGCAGACTAAGCATTTGGCCACAAATCTTGTAATCTCCCTTTTTATTCCATGCCACCAATAATAATGTCTCAATTCTCGATACATCTTGGTTCCTCCTGGGTGAACAGAGTACATAGAGCTATATGCTTCAGTCATTAACTCCTGTCTCAATTCTCCATTTGGAACATACAGGCGATTTCCAAACCTTAATGTCCCGTCTTCGTGTATGCGAAGTCTTGTCTGCATGCCTGCTTCTGTCCTCTCTTTCAGTCTTCGAAATCTAGCATCGGTGGGCAATGCCTCTTTAATTCTTTCCACAAGTGATGACTTAATTTCAAGATTAGCCAGCATTCCACTCTGTCCTGGTAAAATGACCTCTATCTGAAGCTCCTGTAGATCTCTCAATAACTCCGGCTGCATCGTCAAGAAATAAGCCGTAGGCTTCCTGCTGAGAGCGTCTTCTACGACATTTGCCTTTTCCGGATGATACTGCAGATCTATATCAAAGTCCACCATCAATTCAAGCCAACGTCTCTGCCTCATGTTAAGCTCCTTCTGAGTATATACATACTTCAGACTCTTGTGATCTGTAAAGATGTCTACCTTCTCCCCATAAAGGTAGTGCCTCCAAATCTTCAATGCAAATATAACTGCTGCTAACTCTAGATCGTGTGTTGGGTAGTTCTTCTCGTGGACCTTCAACTGTCTCGATGCATAAGCAATGACTTTGCCATGTTGCATCAAAACACATCCTAGTCCACTACCTGATGCATCACTGTAAACAACAAAACCTCCTGACCCTGAAGGAAGAGTCAAGACAGGTGTTATTGTTAATCTTCTCTTCAATTCTTTGAAGGCCTTCTGGCAGTCTTCTGTCCATATAAACTCTTGGTCTTTACGTGTCAGCTTCGTCATCGGTTCTGCAATCCTCGAGAAATTTTTTACAAACCTTCGGTAATATCCCGCAAGTCCGAGAAAACTTCTCACCTCTGCAACTGATGTGGGTGTAGGCCAAGTCTCTATTGCTGTAACTTTCTATGAATTCACTAAAAGTCCTTCTCCTGTGATGATGTATCCCAAGAAAGGCACTTTGTCCATACAAAACTCACACTTACTGAGTTTGGCGTATAACTTCTCCTGTCTCAAGGTTTCTAGCACGATTCTGAGATGCTCCTCGTGCTCTTCGTGGTTCTTGGAATATATTAGAATATCGTCAATGAACACAACCACAAATTTATCCAAGAACTGATGGAAGACTCTGTTCATCAAACTCATAAACACTGCTGGCGCGTTGGTTAAACCAAACGACATTACCAAGAACTCATAATGTTCATACTTAGTCCTGAAAGCTGTCTTTGGTATGTCTTCCTTCCTTACTTTGATCTGATGGTAGCCGGATCTAAGGTCAATCTTCGAGAATATCCTAGCACCACTCAATTGATCGAATAGATCATCAATGCATGGTAAGGTATACCTGTTCTTGATGGTCACAGCATTTAGTGCCCTGTAGTCAATGCATAACCGTACTGTTCCATCCTTCTTTGGTACAAATAATATGGGTGCTCTCCAAGGTGAAACACTGGGCCGAATGAAACCCTTCTCCAGAAGATCATCAACCTGTTCCTTCAACTCCACTAACTCTTTAGGTGCTAGCCGATATACTGATGAAGTGATAGGCTCTGCTCTTGGAGTTAAGTCTCTTGTGAATTTTATTTCCCGATCAGGTGGTAAACCTGGAAGATCATCAGGAAATACATCCACAAATTCTGATATGACTCTTGGGTGACCTGTCTCCCCTTCTACATATAGTACCCTAAGAGTAGGCTGAACTCCTTGCTCTACTGCTCCTCGAAGAAACTCAAATTTTGGATGTCCAAGCGGTCTAAATATAACCCGTCCGAGTCGACAATCAAGAGTCGTATGGTACTGACTTAACCAGTCCATACCAAGTACAACATCATAATCCGGCATGGAAAATATCAGAAATTGAGCTCGCATCTCTCTTCCACAGACTACTACAGAACATGATCTACATACGTCACTAACCGGAATAATTCCACCTCCCGTAAGAATTCTCTTCATCTTTGGAAGGGGTGCGGTAGCTACTCTATGGCTGGCTACAAAGCTAGCTGCTATAAATAAATGCGATGCTCCAGAATCAAATAAAGCTACAGCTGGTAATGAAGCTACTAAAATAGTACCTACGATGACCTCGCCTGCAGTAGCTTCCTGCTCAACAACTAATGTGAATGCCTGTCCTCGTCCCTGAGCTGGACCTCTCTGCTGCTGCTGAGTCTGCTGAAATAGAGCTGCATGTGGTACCAGTGGTGGTCTCTGCTGGTAGCCTCCTGTAGCTGGTGGTCTAACTCCTCCCGCTCCTGTCTGCGGTGCTTCTACTGCTGGATAAGCTGGTCGAGGTGCAGGTAAAGCTAGTCTCGGTGCTCCGTCTCTACGTTCAGAATAGTCCCTGGAAAAATGCTGGTTGGATCTGCAGCTCAGACATAGTCCCAACTTACACCTGCATTCTCTCTCAATGTGTCCTAGCTTGCCGTAGTGGTGACAAGTAGGAAGAGGTCTGTCCCTATGTGCTACTCTCTCTGGCATACTCCTTTGGGATCGTTTTGCTGAATTCCCATGTGCTGTCCTGGTTGGTGCTGAGGTGATGGGCCTCTTCAGATTTGACTCCCTTCTAGTGACGCGCTCCATGTGTCGTGCTGCTACAAGGACGTCGGTATAAGATGTAGGTATGACCGAGCCAATCAATCTCTGGAGCTCGAACTTCAGTCCGTCAAAGAACTTCTTAGCTTTCTCTTCCTCTATCGAGATCAAGGTTGGGGCAAAGCGACTTAGGCGAATAAATTCCGTGTTGTATTCTTTCACTATCATATTGCCTTGGATAAGGCGGTTGAACTTGTCTCTGAGCTCTGACCGTACAACTGCTGGAATGTACATCTCTTGGAAGAGTCTGAAGAACTCTTTCCATGTGACTCGGTCCTGTTCGAGCCTCTTCTCTTCTGCTAACCACCAGTGATGTGCATTTTCAGTTAACTGCATTCTAACTGCAGTCATCCACTTCTCTCTCGAAAGTTCAGCTGCTTCCAACTGGTGCTGAACGTTCGTGAGCCATTCATGAACTTCTGTTGGCCCCTCTTTACCAAAAAATGTACGAGGCTTGAGATGACAAAAATCGGTGATAGATGCCGTCGCTGATCGCCTCGCTGGTGGATTTGCCTATTCCAATGCGGATACCAGGCTGGTTCTCAGATACTCTGCCTCCTGACGATGTGCCTCTTGCTGAATCTGCTGCTGGGCTTGCATTATGGCATACATCATTTGGAACATCTGTTGCCCGTCCATGGCTTGTCCTGGCGGGAAAACTGGCATCTGTGGAGTGAACTGTGGTGGAGGTGGGATGTCATCACGCCGGAACCTTGGATTAGGCTGGCCGGTTTGATCGCTTTGCGATATTTGTCCTCCGATCCCTGGTGTCACTCCGTCTATATAAGTAACCACAGCATCGTGTGGCGTATCCAAGGGAATCTTATCTCCGTTCCTGGGATCCATTACTCTGCAATCAAAAGATAAACTGTAAGAACGCTCAGAGAAATCAACACAGGATGCAAATCAAGTAACAAATTCGAGTTCGATATAGAGTTCAAAATGGTTCAAATAATGAATGAGATCCT
This sequence comes from Iris macrosiphon, assembly GCA_036927795.1. Taxonomy (NCBI): domain Eukaryota; kingdom Viridiplantae; phylum Streptophyta; class Magnoliopsida; order Asparagales; family Iridaceae; genus Iris; species Iris macrosiphon. The sequence continues at coordinate 78,113,919 of JAYESA010000012.1, forward strand.
AAAACTTATCCTATCCTTAGGGCAGGCTTGTTCGGTCCCTAAGTTAAAACCGAACAGTTTAGTCGTAGACCTGCATGGGCCACCATAAAAACTATGTCACGTCCCAGTCCCAAAATGCCGAGGGACCAGACACGTGGCAATGGCTAGCAGTACGCACCGATGGACAAACCCAATTTAATGGATCCATCAGGGCATACTTAAGCTATAAAATTAAGTCTACGACAACAGGCACAACTAATCTCATCCACACAAGATATAAAATATGATCCACAGAATAAATAAGGAATGTAAATTATCAGCTAGTCTCAACAAAGTGCTTCGGGGAACAACCCGATAAGATATAATGGTTCAACAGACCAGAATATAAATGACTAAAATAAATAAATACTAAGCATGAAACATGGATGCTCAGGAAAAGTCTTCGGCTAATACCTCATCCTCGGATGGCGGTACTGTAATGTCCCGCTCCGCGTCGGCGTTATGTATCAGGTGAGTGGGCAGAACTTCGTTCTCTGATTTTTGCATGCCTTAATAATAACCTGAGTTTTTTGCTTGCAATGTTTTCATAAGAGAATGATAGAACCTGCCTTGCATGTTAATGAACGAACTCACCTAGCTTGTCTTTGAAACAAAGTCTGCTAAACGAGAATCCTGAATCGCTTGCTTAGAATGCATGAACATGTTCACTATCGTCTATGCTTCGAGAGAACCATACTGTGCCTGAACGTGTTCAAGTGATAAGTTGGATTGCCCCGCAACAACGAATGTATTCTGATGGTTCGTCTCGTCTGCATACTAGAGTTTATTTGATAGTGTTCCATGCATTCGCATGCGGTCGGACAATGGCTATTGGTGGAAAGCTGAGCTGCATGTGTCACGGCTGCTACAGAGATAGTAGAAATCAACCATAAGCCACAGCTGCCTCTAGCATCAGATAAAGAGTCATTGGTATGCTGTACAACCAACTGCCGATCCTGAGATACTCGGAGACCGCCCTGCATATAGCTAAGTCATTGTGTTAGCTTGGATAGTGACTGCCCCTAAGATTGTGCATCGTGTGTCTAGCCTTACATCCGACCCTCGAGTCGCACGAGACACGCTGCGCACACCCTGAAACATGAACGGTTTGCTTGCTTGCATATTCAAAATGAAACTCTGTTTCCAAACATGTTTCCAAACAATATAATATGACTCTGCTAGAACTGCATGAAACGAACCTAGGTAAAACTAGAAAGATCACTAGTAATATAATATTTTATAACATGATTACTTAGTGCTTGTTTGAGTGAATGCATGTTTTTGTTCAGTTGTTTTATCTCACTAGTACTTGTATAAAGTGCTGACCCACCAACAGTTTACTTGCTTGCAGGTACTGGATCGTCCGATGGAGCGGTAGGCGTGCCACAGTCCCTAAGACCCGAAAATCCTGGTTTCGATTGTTGCCCCGAGAATGCTATTGTATAAGGGGGCATAATGTATGAAACGAACGTGTGCCTTTGCTAAAGGAAACCCAAGTTGCCTCGATTGTCCCGAACACTCAGTTGGCTAAATGCATTGTATTGCAGCAAGTCCCTTTCCGCTGCTTACTCGATTGATGCGATGATAGCCAACTATCAACTTAAACGATTGGCCTTGCACGGGTGCAACCCCAGGCCCGTACGGCATCACGTCCCCCGAAAGTTCGAACAGGCCATTCGCTTGGCTCCCTTCCTTCCTCGCACCCGCGAGACGGGCGCGGTGATTCGCGTCCGGCGCGCCGAGGCACGGTGATACGTGTTCGGTTCGTTAAATTTTGGCCGTACGGGGCGGGGCAGGGCAGAGCGGCGGCCCGGGCGGGTCCGGGGCGTGACAGAATGGTATCAGAGCGGAATCGATTCTTTGGCCCAAACCGTTGCTATGACTCTGAGATATTATCGATATGGTATTGCAAAGAGCATTCCATATAATAAGACCATAGATATTCTCAAAGTGCAAATATTTTCTGAACTTGAATTGCTTGATTGTTTCGATTGAGTACGGCGAGGGATGAAACTATCGCTGCTCGGAATATCGAGAAGTTTATCCTTGAAGTTTCGAGGACGAAACTTTTTGCTGGTTGGTAAGTATGTAACGCCCCGCTCCGCGTCGGCGTTATGTATCAGGTGAGTGGGCAGAACTTCGTTCTCTGATTCTTGTAAGCCTTAATAATAACCTGAGTTTTTTGCTTGCAATGTTTTCATAAGAGAATGATAGAACCTGCCTTGCATGTTAATGAACGAACTCACCTAGCTTGTCTTTGAAATAAAGTCTGCTAAACGAGAATCCTGAATCGCTTGCTTAGAATGTATGAACATGTTCACTATCGTCTATGCTTCGAGAGAACCATACTGTGCCTGAACGTGTTCAAGTGATAAGTCGGATTGCCCCGCAACAACGATTGTATTCTGATGGTTCGTCTCGTCTGCATACTAGAGTTTATTTGATAGTGTTCCATGCATTTACATGCGGTCGGACAATGGCTATTGGTGGAAAGCTGAGCTGCATGTGTCACGGCTGCTACAGAGATAGTGGAAAGCAACCATGAGCCCAGCTGTCTCTAGCATCAGATAAAGAGTCATTGGTATGCTGTACAACCAGCTGCCGATCCTGAGATACTCGGGGACCGCCCTGCATATAGCTAAGTCATTGTGTTGGCTTGGATAGTGACTGCCCCTAAGATTGTGCATCGTGTGTCTAGCCTTACATCATACCCTCGAGTCGCACGAGACACGCTGCGCACACCTTGGAACATGAACGGTTTGCTTGCTTGCATATTCAAAATGAAACTCTGTTTCCAAACATGTTTCCAAACAATATAATATGACTCTGCTAGAACTGCATGAAACGAACCTAGGTAAAACTAGAAAGATCACTAGTAATGTAATATTTTATAACATGATCACTTAGTGCTTGTTTGAGTGAATGCATATTTCTGTTCAGTTATTTTATCTCACCAATACTTGTATAAAGTGCTGACCCACCAACAATTTACTACTTGCAGGTACTGGATCGTCCGAGGGAGCGATAGGCGTGCCACAGTCCCTAAGACCCAGAAATCCTGGTTTTGATTGTTGCCCCGAGAATGCTATTGTATAAGGGGGCATAATGTATGGAACGAACATGTGCCTTTGCTAAAGGAAACCCAAGTTGCCTCGATTATCCCGAACACTCAGTTGGCTAAATGCATTGTATTGCAACAAGTCCCTTTCTGCTGCTTACTCGATTGATGCGATGATAGCCAACTATCAACTTAAACGATTGGCCTTGCACGGGCGCAACCCCAGGCCCGTGCGGCATCACGTCCCCCGAAAGCTCGAACGGGCCATTCGCTTGGCTCCCTTCCTTCCTCGCACTCGCGAGACGGGCGCGGTAATTCGCGTCCGGTGCGCCGAGACACGGTGATACGTGTTCGGTTCGTTAAATTTTGGCCGTACGGGGCAGGACAGGGCGGAGCGGCGGCCCAGGCGGGTCCGGGGCATGACAGAATGGTATCAGAGCGAAATCGATTCTTTGGCCCAAACCGTTGCTATGACTCTGAGATATTATCGATATGGTATTGCAAAGAGCGTTCCATACAATAAGACCATAGATATTCTTAAAGTGTAAATATTTTCTGAACTTTAATTGCTTGATTGTTTCGATTGAGTACGGCGAGGGATGGAACTATCGCTGCTCGGAATATCGAGAAGTTTATCCTTGAAGTTTCGAGGACGAAACTTTTTGTTGGTTGGTAAGTATGTAACGCGCCGCTCCGCGTCGGCGTTATGTATCAGGTGAGTGGGCAGAACTTCGTTCTCTGATTCTTGCAAGCCTTAATAATAACCTGAGTTTTTTGCTTGCAATATTTTCATAAGAGAATGATAGAACCTGCCTTGCATGTTAATGAACGAACTCACCTAGCTTGTCTTTGAAACAAAGTCTGCTAAACGAGAATCCTGAATCACTTTCTTAGAATGTATGAACATGTTCACTATCGTCTATGCTTTGAGAGAACCATACTGTGCCTGAACGTGTTCAAGTGATAAGTCGGATTGCCCCGCAACAACGATTGTATTCTGATGGTTCATCTCGTCTGCATACTAGAGTTTATTTGATAGTATTCCATGCATTCGCATGCGGTCAGACAATGGCTATTGGTGAAAAGCTGAGCTGCATGTGTCACGGCTGCTACAGAGATAGTGGAAAGCAACCATGAGCCACAGCTGCCTCTAGCATCAGATAAAGAGTCATTGGTATGCTGTACAACCAACTGCCGATCCTGAGATACTCGGGGACCGCCCTGCATATAGCTAAGTCATTGTGTTGGCTTGGATAGTGACTGCCCCTAAGATTGTGCATTATGTGTCTAGCCTTACATCAGACCCTCGAGTCGCACGAGACACGCTGCGCACACCCTGAAACATGAACGGTTTGCTTGCTTGCATATTCAAAATGAAACTCTGTTTCCAAACATGTTTCCAAACAATGTAATATGACTCTGCTAGAACTGCATGAAACAAACCTAGGTAAAACTAGAAAGATCACTAGTAATGTAATATTTTATAACATGATTACTTAGTGCTTGTTTGAGTGAATGTATGTTTCTGTTCAGTTGTTTTATCTCACCAGTACTTGTATAAAGTGCTGACCCACCAACAGTTTACTTGCTTGCAGGTACTGGATCGTCCGAGGGAGCGATAGGCGTGCCACAGTCCGTAAGACCCGGAAATCCTGGTTTTGATTGTTGCCCCGAGAATGCTATCGTATAAGGGGGCATAATGTATGGAACAAACGTGTGCCTTTGCTAAAGGAAACCCAAGTTGCCTCGATTGTCCCGAACACTCAGTTGGCTAAATGTATTGTATTGCAATAAGTCCCTTTCTGCTGCTTACTCGATTGATGCGATGATAGCCAACTATCAACTTAAACGATTGGCCTTGCACGGGCGCTACCCCAGGCCCGTGCGATATCACGTCTCCCGAAAGCTCGAACGGGCCATTCGCTTGGCTCTCTTCCTTCCTCGCACCCGTGGGACGGGCACGGTGATTCGCGTCCGGCGCGCCGAGGCACGGTGATACGTGTTCGGTTCGTTAAATTCCGGCCGTACGGGGCAGGGCAGGGCGGAGCGGCGGCCCGGGCAGGTCCGGGGTGTGACAGGTACAACTCCTGGATCAGCTCCTGCTGCGGTCCCGTATACCTCGGGATAGATCTCGTCCTCAAATCCTGGGGACATAATCCGGGTCCAGGTCCTCAGGGGACATAGCAAGGTATAAAAAATATAAGCCAAAATAAATGCAGTGCAGCAAATAATAAAATAAATGGGGTAAGTATGTAACCATCTATGTGAAATGCAAGATGAGAGCAACACGAGTACTCAGGCTGAGCCACTACAAGCTCTGTGTCGGGGAGCCGATAGTGGTAATAACCAGTAGTGGGTCTAGCTCTGCTCTGAGAGTCTACAACCTCGCAATAATAGAAGATATATATAAAATAGCCTGTAGCCTGTGTGTATCTCCCCACCCAATGTAACCACGCATATCATGACCATAACGTCTCATGTCAATGTCAAGCGGGATCATAGCTAATGAAACAAGTCATACAATATCTAAGAATATAATATCCATGTCAAGTCCTGTATCCTATACAAAATCACCATGAATATCTCAGGAAGATCCTGTCTCATGACTAGTGTCAAGTGTCAAGTGTCCTGGGTCATAGTGTACTTGATAAGACAAGTACGAGAATGTAAAGTGTCACGAATGTCCATCTCTAGATGACAATACCCAACACCGCGTACAGTATTGGCACCCGACTAATAATCGGACGCTAAGTACGTCACACGGTCCTAAGTTAAGCATGTACAGCAATATAATGAAGCAAGGAAAATATGTACCAATACTGTAGAGTTTGGCAAGGTACACTTGCCTGGTGCTTGAATACCAATAACTGTCCCTGTATCAGTGGATCCTGTAAGTACTCCTCCAAAAGCTGTAATAAACATCACCAACAGTCTCAGAAGATATCAAATAGCTAGAAACGCCTGTCCTTAAGTCCAATTTGGACACAGAGGGCAAAAATGACATTTCAGGGTCAAAACGGGGTCCACATGTGGGCCACTTTGCACCGAAAAGCGTGTCAGGGTCAAAGGTCTTCAAATTCCTCAAACTCAGTGTCAATAAGTCAGGAACGATGATACGAACCCAACGAAACTTTCAGAATTGGATTTCGATGAGCCGATCACAAAATCGCCCGTCAAGTGGAGCCTGTGGGGCCCACGATACACGATTTTGTCAACGTTCTCAGAATCGAACCAAACTTGGGTCACAGGACCAGCGTATTTCTATGAGTCCGATGGCACAAGTTTCGTCTCGATCCGAGGTGTGTACACAAAGTTACAGCGTGTTCCAGAATGGACGGATACGGGGCGTTGTCGGCGGATACGCGTTGATTTCGGTGTGCACGCACATCCGAATTGACTTCTGCAAAATCCCACATGTCCGTATCAATGTCGCGCACGTTTCGGTAAAGACCACGTGCGACCAAGTCATCCCGTTTGGCGGGGCATACTCAGTTCCGGGGTGAAACAGGGCATTGTTTTTCCTGTTTTTGGATCGCGGCTTGCAATCGCCACAGGACGCGATGCACCGAGCGGGGTGCACGAGAATCGAGAAGGTCACGCGGTCTACATGATGCAATTGACATAATCGAAAACGGAATCACGAGGAGAGAGAACGAGTTACCTGAACAGGGCTCCGTGAAGACTGATTCTCACGTGTCCGAGTGTCTTCTTCGTGTCTGTACCGAGTTGCTGCGTCCAGGCTAGGGTTTAGGGTGCTGCCAGAGAACCGTCGGAGAGTGGCTGCTCTGGTCAGCGGAGGGCGGCTCGTCGGCCTGAGCGGAGGCGGCTCGTCGGCCTCAGCGGAGGCGGCTCGCCTAGGCGCTGCTGCGGAGGGGAGCGGGGCTGAGGGAAGAGGGTGCTGAGAACGGCGGGCTAGGGGGCCGTGGAGTCGGGTCGGTGGCGGCGGAAGGATGTCGACGACGACGCTGGGGAGAGATGGAGGGAGGCGGGGATTAGGGTTCAGGTCAGGCGCTGCGGCGGTCGCCCGTGGAGGATGAGGAGCAAGCCGAGGTGGTCGGTCATACTCGGGCGGCGAGGGGAGGATGTCGTCGGGGTCTGGGGCGGACTCGGGTGGAGCGGGGCTGCTGGAAAGAGGAGATGAGAGCAGCAGCGTGGAGTCGGAGGCGGTGATCGTCGAAGGGTTCTTTGCGGGGAGGTCGACGGCCGAGGGTCGTCGACTGGCCAGGGAGTCGTGCGGCTGCCTGGCGGCAGCGGCGTGGAGGAGTTAGGGCTGAGGAGTTGGGGTCGACGAGGGATCTGGTTGCTGGGCTCGCGGCGGGGAAGAGGATGCTGATCGGAGAAGATGACGGCGGGGGGTCGGCTAGGGTTTCCGAGGCTGGGCACAGAAATCGAGAAGATTTTATAGGAGGTCTACAGTAAATCCGGCGGGCTAGGGTTTCCACTCAGGTTTCGGGTCCGGGTCGGGTTTGGCTCGGATCCGACCTGACACGACCAGACCCAATATACGGTTTTGGTTCAGCCAGATTGGGTTCGGTTCAGTCAGGTTTGGTTTGGTTTGGATTGGTTCAGATTTGGTTCGGTTTATAAAACCAATAGCTTTTAGGACCTTAAACGCGTTTCCGGAGTCCAATAAATTCACAGAAAAATACCCCATGTCCGATTTTCCATTTTACACCATAAAATATTATTTTCATAATATTTTAACATCAATTAGCAATACTTAAAATTTTTTAAATCATAATCACCTTCGTTTTAAATTCCAGAAAATACCGAAAATTCGGAATAACTCATTTTAAAATTATTCAAAAAAAATCAGGGTGTTTACAATAACAAATAAGGAAGGCAAAAATTCCTTATTCCAAGAATACACATTGCCTCAACCAACACCTTCTTAGCTTGCCTAAGCTCTTCTTTGCTGATCATCTTGGCGCATAAAATTTAAAAAAAAAGCTAATCCTCTGAATTATAATTCTTATGTCCCTGTCTTTACAAAAGGAATGTCTCAGCAATACTGGAAGCAAGTATTGCATAATCACATGATAATCATGTGGGGAGGTCGGATAGTGACACAATTACTCAAATTAGAGGAAAATTTCGTAGGAAGCTTTAAATCTTGGTTTAAATTCTCACTTGAAGTTTCATTTGGAACGATTTTCGTGTGTTCCAAAATAAATAAGTTTTACCAAAAATAAAAATAAAATAATTTGGAACATTTTTTTAATTTTTGCATGGATTTTGTTTGTTCCAAAACATAAGCACGCTAAATACGCGTTCCAGATAAAAAATGCCTAGTGTTTCTAATTAGCTATTTTGGAGTAGTAAAAGAAAGAGAAAATATTATCACGACCCGTACCGGATATTCGGGTACGAGTACGTGGGTACGTCCAGCCTACGTCGCAGCATCAGCGGTAGAACGCTGTCTGGGTTAACTCTACTAACTAAATATCTTAATTGTATGTATATGGTACCTGTCAATCCTCTCAATTCCAAACGAAGAAACAATATGGTATCTGATAAATGTAAGCTATACTCAATCATAATGCAACTAAGGAAAGGTAGAGCACGAATGGAATAACGATGAAAAAGAATCACAATACAATCACAAATCTGAAATAATATACATGTCATAAGTCTCAATAAAAGTCTAATACAAGTCCACCAAAATAATCTAAACCTCCTCAGGCTCTGGTACTAAGTCCTCCTGGTCTACAGGAGTACCCTCTAATGGTATGCCCTCTTGCGGTCCGTAGTATGTGGGACACTGATCTATGAGTCAATCATCTAAAAAATATATCCAGTCAGGATTGGAGCAAAGTACATACCTCTGAAAGTAGTTTCAAATACATAATCGAGCATATAAAATAGGTAATAGAAAAGAATACAAAATATTAAAACAACATAATAAAATGAACTAGAGTGAACATGTAATAAACTAGAATAAAGAACATACAATAGAATATCTATAATATAATGAAAATAACTAAAATCTAACTAGTGTGCCATAGAATACAAGTTCATTATATGATCGATTTAGGTTGAACACGAGTACAATATGGTAACTCGATTGCAAGTATGGTATGTAATTGACATGTACACGAATACACTGGGGCTTGATCACATAATCAACTCCTACTCCCCCATCTCCAACCAATACTAATGGATCTAATCATGACACGTTACGAACACGAATATGGGCACACTGAACACGAGCAGTATATGTACATGAATATAAGCATACTGAATACTAGCAGTGCGTAAACACGAAGTACACTAAATAAATACTCGATACACACGATAAAATATATATGAATGAGTACCCACTGAACACGGTAAGGGATAACTTCTCCTGACATGATCCATGTAGTACCAGTCTGTGAAACCACTGTGTCAAAATCAAGTATATAGTTCTAGAACATGAGATATATGCACTATTATGAAATAAAAACTAATAGAGAAATGTACTCGCCTGAGGTCCTGAGCAAGGTGTGTCTCTCGATGCCCAAGCTGGTGTCACATAGTCCTATATATATAATATCAATATCATTTAGGTGTAATAGAAGATAAATGAGTTAAAATACACCAATATGAATTTCTAGGCCATTTTAGGTCAAAATTGTCAAACTAGGTCACACTAGCTATTTCTAGGTTGTATGAGCATGGATCTAAATTATTAGGTTGGTATCGCAATGATACAAGCTATACTAGTTAATACTAGATATTAAAATACCTTAAGTATCAATATAATATACCTAACTTAAAATACTAGCTTACCAATTATCTATACTAGTATCAACAATACTTAGCTGGTTATATGTATAACCATAACCCGATATCTATATATAAACCTAATACCCTCACCTATACATTATACTAAGGCACTGATACATTAAAAACATACTTAATACTAACTGTAATCATAACAACTAATATCAACTATTAATATAGCTACTAAAATCTAACATACCCCTCAACTAACTGTTAACCAATATAACATCTAACTCCTTATACTAATATCTAACATCAAAGCTAACACTCTAAACATTCACACATAACATACACAACTAACCCATTAACAATTAACCAACTGTTAACTCATAATACATTACTTAACATATAATTAACCATCTAAACCTATACAACTAATAACCTACAAATCAGTAACAGCTCCCCTCTCCTCTTTATATCCACCACAACATGTATAGCTGCTAATATTGCTCTTGCTGTGACTGCTTGCTCTTGCTAATGCAAGCTTCTGCACTTGCACTTGCACTTGCTAATGCAAGCTGCTGCACTTGTACTGCAAGCTACTGATACTGCTCTTGCTGTGACTGCTCTTGCTGCTAGTGCAAGCTGCTATACTTTCCATGTGCACTACAGTTGCTGCTGATACTGCTCTTGTTATGACTGCTCTTTATTGCTAGTGCTGCACTTGCTAATGCTGCTGCAGTTATTCGATACTGCATTACTAGCTGCTGTAGTTGCCCTGATACTTTATGGTGCTGCTAAAACTACACTGCTGCTAGTCCATGCTACTCAGTTGCTGTACTGTTTGCTGCCCGAGCGTACTGCTGCATATTGCTCCTAAAACTGCTCTGCAGTAGTTGCAATGCTTCACATGCTGCTATTGCAATGCTCAATGCAAACTGTTATTGCTGCTAAGCTACTGAAAAACTCAATCCCCTCTACTGTGTATATGCACACTCCACTGCTCGACACTCACTCACACACACCACTCTCTGCACACACTAACACCTCACAAACACAACCAAAGTTGCACTACACTTGGTCACACACACACACACACACACACACACACACACACACACACACACACACACATATATATATATATATATATATATATATATATATATATATATATATATATATATATATATATATATATATATATACGCACACACATAGGTTGAGGCAATTAAGCAAACACATATAGTGTATCAACTAGGATACCTATGATACTCCACCATTGAGGTGCCAAACTCCCCAATACCCACAATTAATCATTCTTACAAGTCATATATATATATATATAATTACAATTATTAAAAATTATTACAACATATAATGAAGAGAATTTATGTAAATAATCCAAAATTGGCCCCGTATCACACCGTATCGCAAAATACCGGGATACGACCTATACGTATCCATTTGTGGACATGTACCTAGTCCCATCACCCCGATCTAAGTCTAATTAGATCTAATTGGCCTCATGACACACAATTGATGTGTCAATTTCATAATTCCCCTAACATACACACAAAATACCTCATAGATCTCACAATACAAAGCCAAAAAGCTTATAACTTGTTCCTATAGGTAGTCATATGCCATGGGGTTATTTCTAATGGTCAAATGTATGATTAAAAAGCTATAATAAGAGAAAAATTTAGGAATTACCAATTAGGAGATGAATTTTTAATAAAAATATAATTGGACATGATCCAGACATGATCTCTAGCTCCAAAGCTTCTCCTCCTTGTGCTCCTTGCTTCTCCAAGCTTCAAGACTCCAAAAATGATAAATTAAGAAGGAATTGGTGGTGAATTGTGTAGAAATTGAAAAATTGGAAATCTAGAATTTGGACACAAAATAAAATGCAAATGAGGAGAGATAGAGAGAGAGAGAGAGAGAGAGAGAGAGAGAGAGAGAGAGAGAAGAACCTCCCTCTCTATAGTGGCCGACCTCTTCCCCCTTCCCCAAGCAATATCAAAAGCCCAAGTTGCCCCTATATGATGCATTATGAGGAATAATTAAGGATGGATATATTTGAAAGCCTCTAACTAATTGTAATTAAACTATCCTCCTTAATTTAATTAGTGGAAAGACTAATTGGGCTTGGGTCCAAGTTGGGCTTACTATTTGACATGACAAATTTAAATAGGTCCATATGTGACAAGTCTAATTATTGTCAAATCTCTCTAACTAATTAATTAACCACAAGTCTCTAAATAACTTACTAATGCTAGACATAACAATCATAGATCAACTTAATTAAATAAAATATAAAATTATCACACAATATAATTATTATATTTCAAAAAAATTAAATACCTATGCCAAATTACCAAACTACCCCTAGCTGAAAAAGTGAGGGTGACAATTCTATCCACGTTAGAAAAATTGTCCTCGAAATTAAGGAAGAACTAACTACCAAAAGCAATCAATACAAGCAAGAAAGAATTATACCTCACGGCTCAAACAGATAAAGATATCGCTCGCGCATCTCGTCCTCTTGCTCTGAGGTACTCTCTCTTGGTGAATGATGCCTCCATGAGACGCGTACCAAAAAAATTGTTTGGTTTCGCAATACCTTCTCCCTGTGGTCCAAAATCTCTATGGGCTGCTTTGGGTAGCTGAGTGTCGGACCAACCTCGATCTCCGAGTGATCTAGTATATAGCTAGGATCTGCCATGTACCATCTCAGCTATGAAACATGGAACACGCTATGCACTCCCTCTAATGTAGGCGACAAGTCTAGTCTATAGGCCACTGCACCAACCCTCTTAAGAACACTGAAGGGTCCGATGTACCGTGGACTAAGCTTTTCGCCTCCACCAAAGCGAATCGTGCCCCATGTCAGATTTCTCCTCAAGAAAACTAGATCGCCCACCTAGCATAAAACACAGCCTTAGCACTCTAACAAAAACAAGTAGTCACAAGCAATACAAAATAAAATCTATACCTCAAACTCTAATGGTCTCCGGTGGCTATCAGCCCAATGCTGCTGTTTGTCCTGTGCCACCCGAAGTCTATCCCTAATGAGCTTTACCTTCTCAGCTACATCCACGATCATCTCTAGTCCCAACAAGGCTCTTTCTCTAACATTGTCCTATGATAACAGAGTGCAGCATCTTCGTCCATACAATACCTCAAACGGTAACATCTTTATACTGGTTTTGTAGCTGTTGTTGTAAGAAAACTCTACCAAGTGAAGATAATCCTCCCAAAAGCCTCCAAAATCCAAAACACAGGTGCGTAGCATATCCTCGAGAGTCTGGATAGTCCTCTCCGACTGTCCATCTGTCTGAGGGTGATATGCGGTACTGAACTTGAGCTGAGTTCCCAAGCTAGCCTACAAACTCCTCTAGAGGTGGGACATGAAGCAAATATCCTGATCCGAGACTATGCTCACAGGAACTCCATACAATCTGACTATTTGACGCACATACATCTCTGCGAGCTTCTCCGTAGACTACCTACTTTGAATAGCAGAAAGTGGGCTAATTTGATCAACCTGTCCACGATGACCCAAATCGCGTCTTTACCTCTCGGAGAATACGAAAGCCCTAAAACAAAGTCCAACATCACATGCTCCTATTTCCACTCTGGAATGGGTAAAGGCTGAAGCAATCCACCGGGCCTCTGCCTTTCTGCCTTTACCTATTGGCAAACTAAATATCTGGATACGAAGCTAGCTACCTCCTGCTTCATACCATACCACCAAACATGCTCTCTCATATTCCTATACATCTTATTGGCACCTGGATGCATAGAGTACTGAGATCAATGCGCCTCCTAAAGAATCTTATCGCATAATGCTCTACTTGGTACATACAATCTAGTACCGTGCCACAATGATCCATCATCTGCAATACTGAAGTCCTCTGCTAACCCTATTCGGACTTGTGCCCTGATGCTCCTTAGAGAATTATCCTCGAACTGTGCGGCCCTGATCCGGTCCATCAACTATGACTGTACCTAAAGTCCCCACATCTGTGCTGCAACTCCAGGAACTAATACCTTAATGCCCAAACTATCAAGATCGGCCAATAAATGTCTGTCCTTCGTCAAATACATAGCCACTGGATACCTGCTCAAGGCATCCACGACTATGTTGGCCTTCCATGGATGGTACTACAAGAAAATGTTGAAGTCCTTCATCAACTCCAACCATCGCCGCTGCCTCATGTTGAGCTCCTTTTGTGTAAATACATACTTTAAGCTCTTGTGGTCTGTAAAGATCTTTACCTGCTCTCTATACAAGTAGTGCTTCCACATTTTAATAAAAAAAATAACTGCTGCCAACTCCAAGTCCTGGGTAAGGTAATTATTCTCATGCGGGCATAATTGCCTGGAAGCATAGGTAATCACCTTTCCGTTCTGCTGTAACACACAACCCAAACCCTTATCCGATGCATCACTATATATATAAAATTCTCCTGTCCCTGATGGCAATGTCAATATTGGAGCTGTAGTCAGCCTCTTCTTTAGCTCCTCAAAATTAGACTGACAATCCTCAGTCCAAACGAACTCCACGTCCTTCCTGGTTAGTCTAGTCATCGGCTCTGCAATCCTGGAAAAATCCTGAATAAATCTCCGATAATAGCCTGCCAATCCAGGAAAACTCCTGATCTCCGCTACTGAACTCGGGGTAGACCATGACTCAACTGCTGAAATCTTCTTCGGGTCTACTGAGATTTCGTCTCCTGTAATCACATGCCCGAGGAATTCAACCTTATCAAAGAAGATCTCATACTTCAAAAGCTTGATATAAAGCTTCTCCTTCCAGAAGGTCTCTAGAACTATCCTCAGATGCTTTTCATGCTCCTCCGGGGTCTTCGAATAAATCAATATATCATCAATGAAAACTATAACAAACTGATCCAGGTACTGATGAAATACCTTATTCATCAGGTTCATGAATACCGTCGGGGCATTAGTCAACCTAAACGGCATCACTAAGAGCTCAAACTTCCCATACCAAGTCCTGAAAGCTCCGCTCAACTGATCAAATAAATCGTCAATCCGCGACAACGGGTATTTATTCTTGAAAGTGAGGTTGTTGAGTGCCCTGTAGTCGATACACAAGCGTATCGACCCATCTTTCTTTGATACAAATAATATCGAAGCACCCCATGGTGATGAACTGGAATGAATAAAGTCCTTGTCCTGCAACTCACCCACCTTCTTCTTCAACTCTGCTAGTTTATTGTAGTTCACTCTATAGATATGCTGTAATATTGGCTCTGTGCCTGGCACTAAGTCTATAGAGAACTTTATATCTCTATTTAGTAGTAACCCCGGCAACTCCTTCAAAAAGAGGTCCATATACTCTGCAATCAATGGATGTGGCGGCTCCTGCTCTTCTACCAAAGCTCCACAGAAGTCTCCTTCGCTCTACTCTGCTGTTCCTCTGTTGAACTCAAATTCGGGCTCTTCTAGCGCCTTGAACAAAACTCTTCCTCCTCGATAATCGATACTAGCATGATGCCTACTCAACCAATCCATACCAAGCACTATATCGTAGCTCGAAAGTGGCATTATGAGTAAATATATGCTTAACTCTCGGCCTCCCAAAGAAACTCTCCAGTTCTTACAAACATCACTGACCAGGATAATGCCATCCCAGGTCATGATCTTGCAAGTCCTCATAAACGGTTTAGGTCAGACTCAAGATGATGTTTTAGAGCAAAAGATACAGATACAAAACTATGTGGACACCGAATAAAGCATAAGATAGAAAAGATTCAAGATAAACTAAACCTGAGATAACATTACCGACTGGCTCATCCTCATCGACAGTCAAGGTGAAAGCTCACCCTTATCGCTGGGCACCTCTCTACTGCTGCTGTTGCTGAGCAAACTACTACTATTTTAGTGGTAGGGGAGGTCCTCTCTGCTGTCCCCTGGTGGTCTCGCGGGTGCTCTCTGTGCCTGAGCTCCGCCCTGAGCTAGACGAGCTGGGGCTTTAGGACAAGCCCTCAACTGATGGTTTCCTGATTCGCAAAGTAAATACTGACCGAATCTTATCCTGTATGCATCTCATTCATCTCCTTTTTTCTTACAAAATGTGCAAGGAATGGATACCCTCTGGATTTGGTGCATCTGTTGTACCGACGCTCTAGTTGGTCCATGATACTGCTGCCTCGGCTGCTGGAAATGTCTCTGGTGCTGTTGCTAAAAATGAGGCCGCTTTATTGGACCCGTGTTGGTACTGGATCCTCCTATGTCCCTCGGCCTCTTAGAGCCACGCTCTAGATTATCCTCTGCCCTCTGTGTTTGTCTCAAAATCTCCTCAAAAGTAGCGGTGAGATCTCTATTCGTATATGATTTGATCTCCCGGTTCAAGTCCTTCCTGAACTTTTTGGCTCTTCTTCAGGGGTTCTGTCCCTCCACAAAGTGGCCTAATCTGTAATACTCTGCCGCATACTCATCCACCATCACACCTTCCTGAATGAGGTACTGAAATTGGCTTTCTAACGATGTTAGAGCCACATCTGGAAAGAACTTTTTCTTGAAGAGCTCTTTGAAAGCTTCCTATGTAAGTCCTGGTAGTGAGATCCTGGGGTCCGTCCTGAACCAAGTCAATGCAATATCGAACATCATGCTTCCCTCGGCTTCTATTTGCAACCTCTCTGGAATCTATGCCAGCCACAGGTTTCGCTCAATGTCTTCTATCCAATCGTCAGCATATATGATTCCTTTAGTGCCCTTAAAGTCCTTCGGCCCCATCCTCTTGAAGTCTATGATAGTCCCTGGCCTCGGCTGCTGCGGGGTAAACTGAGGTAATATCGTTTGTGGCTAGACTAATGTGACTCTTTCCACTATTACGAGCAAAATCTGGTGAGTATTCTCAATGTCCTGTCTCATAAACTCTGATTATCGCTGCTGTGCCTCCATCATCTACTGAAAGAACGCAAACATCTATGTCTGATCGACTGCGGATGGTGGAGGATGGAAGATCCCTTGAAATTGTCCACGCTGCCCTCTATACCGGAGGTGGAGCACCTTAGAAAGCTGCTACAAAAATGCCCACCTAGATCGGTGAAGCCGACCTCTAGAATGTAGCTGCTGGAACAGCATTTGATGGTGCTTCCTCATAGGCAATGAAGTGACTGACCTCGCTGACATTGCGCCTGAGCGCTAGAAACGCGTCTTCGACAGCATCCTGAAGATAGATTGAACAAAGGAATTAATATTGAGTAAGATACGATATCATCAATGAAAGATAGATTTTATTCAAAGTAAAGCAACATTCAATAGATACGGATAACAAAACTAAGAATGGGAAGTATTTCCTAGTTATGATTGAGTATACTCTCAGCCTAAATCCTATTTTCTAAAGCAGGCTCGTAGCAGTACTCTAAGTCAGTACTACTACGATATCGCTCTACTTGCGACTCTAGGACCTACATGGGCCACCACTAAAAAATATCACGACCCACCCGGATATTCGGATATGAGTACGTGGGTACGTCCAGCCTACGCCACAGCATTGGCGGTAGAACGCTGTTTGGGTCAACTCTACTAACTAAATATCTCAACTGTATGTATATGGTACCTGTCAATCCTCTCAACTCTAAACGGAGGAACAATATGATATCTGATAAATGTAAATTATACTCAATCATAATGCAACTAAGTAAAGGTAGAGCACGAATGAAATAACGAAGGAAAAGAATCATAATACAATCATAAATCTAAAATAACATACATGCCATAAGTCTCAATAAAAAAAGTCTAATACAAGTCCACCAAAATAATCTAAATCTCCTCAGGCTCTGGTACTAAGTCCTCCTGGTTTACAAGAGTATCCTCTAATGGTATACCCTCCTGCTGTCCGTAGTATGTGGGACACTGATCTATGAGCCAATCATCTAGAAAATATATCCAGCCAGGATTGGATCAAAGTGCATATCTCTGAAAGCAGTTTCAAATACATAATCGAGCATATAAAATAGGTAATAGAAAAGAATACAAGATATCAAAATAATAGAATGAAATGAACTAGAGTGAATAGGTAATGAACTGGAATGAAGAACATATAATAGAATATCTGTAATATAATAAAAATAACTAAAATCTAACTAGTGTGCCATGGAATACAAGTTCATTATGTGATCAGTTTAGGTTGAACACGAATACAATATGGTAACTCAATTACAAGTGTGGTATGTAATCGACATGTATACGAATACACTGGGACTTGATCACATAATCAACTAATACTCCTACTCCCCCATCCCCAACCAATACCAATGGATCCAATCATGACACGTTATGAACACGAATATGGGCACATTGAATATGAATAGTGTGTGTACACAATATAAGCATACTGAATACGAGCAGTATGTGAACACGAAGTACAATAAATCAATACCCAATACACACAATAAAATATATGTGAAGGAGTACCCATTGAACACGGTAAATGATAACATCTTCTGACATGATCCATGTAGTACTAGTCAGTGAAACCACTGTATCAAAATCAAGTATACAGTTCTAGAACATGAGATATATACACTATTATGAAATAAAAACTAACAGAAAAATGTACTCGCTTGAGATCCTAAGCATGGTGTGTCTCTCGATGCCCAAGCTAGTGTCACACAGTCATATATATATAATGTGAATATCATTTATGTGTAATGGAAGATAAATGAGTAAAAATGTACCAATATGAATTTTTAGGCCATTTCTAGGTCAAAACTATCAAACTAGGTCACCCTAGCTATTTTTAGGTTGTATGAGCATTTATCTAAATTATTACGTTGGTATTGCAATAATACAAGCTATACTAGTTAATACTAGATATTAGAATACCTTAAGTATCAATATAATATACCTAACTTAAAATACTAGCTTACCAATTACCTATACTAGTATCAACAATACTTAGCTAGTTATATGTATAACCATAACCCGATATCTATATATAAACCCAATACCCTCACCTATACATTATACTAAGGCACTGATACATTAAAAACACACTTAACACTAACTGTAATCATAATAACTAATATCAACTATTAATATAGCTACTAACATCTAACATACCCCTCAACTAACTGTTAACCAATATAACATCTAACTCCTCATACTAATATCTAACATCAAAGCTAACATTCTAAACATTCACTCATAGCATACACAACTAACCTATTAATAACTAGCCAACTATTAACTCATAATATATTACTTAACATGTAACTAACCATCTAAACTCACACACCTAATCACCTACAAATCAATAATAGCTCCCCTCTCCTCTTTATATCCACCACAGCATGTACATCTGTTGATACTGGTTTTGCTGTGACTGCTTGAACTTGCTAATGCAAGATGCTGCACTTGTAAACCCCCTTAAAATTCTCTTTTAGGCAAACTAGATATGGTAAGAATTTGGGTTTAGTTTTGACTTGTTAAGGTTTAGAAATTTGGGTTACATAGACTGATTCTTTAATTTATACCATTGGTGCACCTTACCATTGCTATAATAATTGGAGCCCAATAATAGTCTTTAATTTCTAACAAATTATTGTACTCTTGACCTGACAAGCCAACCTAGGCACTGGACATTTCGATCACTCACAAACACACTCCCTTGTGCTATAATTTAATT
Organism: Iris macrosiphon; assembly: GCA_036927795.1. NCBI lineage: Eukaryota > Viridiplantae > Streptophyta > Magnoliopsida > Asparagales > Iridaceae > Iris > Iris macrosiphon. The sequence goes on from JAYESA010000012.1 coordinate 78,133,370, forward strand.
GCACAACATCTCAGTCACGAAATCAATTATTTAATCCTATGTTGCATACCTATGTCGTTGAGATCGATTTGGGGACACAAACTCAATCCGTTTCACCAAACCAATTAAAGGGCCCAAGACTGACACCAAGCCTACACCGTTCATGACCGTTGTGTCACTCATAATTGAGACCCTATGTACTCCCATTTAATTTAAGAGCACATGACACTTTATTTAATTAAATTAGGGACACCAACTTAAACTAATCCCAACCTAATCCTAATTTAGCCCAACACCCATTCATGAGGCCTATACAAAACACACAACACCCCCTTACCCTACAAAATACCAAATATCACTACCCACACCAAATCCTCACCATTTTTCCTTTATGTGCAAATACCCAAAAGTTAAGGGGCTTAATGGCAAAAAAGGGTGCTAGGTGTCACCACCCTATTGGTTAAAGCCAATGAAGAAACCCCCCCAACCTCACATGTCTGGTCATCTCACACTCTCTCTTTCCTTGCAAAGTATTTTTCTTTCATGTGGAATCCTAACCATTGATTCAAATTCTTCCCCCCATCACAACCACTCATCCCCCATATTAACACACACACACACACACACACACACATCATTCCTAATGTGGCCGACCCTAATCCCTAAAAAACCTAGGAATCCCCCCTATATCTCTCTCTCTCTCTCTCTCTCTCTCTCTCTTTCTCTCCTCCCTCTACTATAACCAGCCGACATACTCTTCTTCTCTATTCTTCTTCTTCTTCTTCTTCTTCTTCTTCTTCAATCACCTTCTTCTTCACGAAGCCGAGCTTCGGCCACCACCACCTTCAGCACCTACCGCCGCTGCCATTTCCTTCACCGCCTCACTGCACGCACCACCACCTTCAGCACCCACCATCGTCCATACCCCGACCTGAGCACCACCACCTTTACCGGTGCATCTCATCACCATCTCCACCACCATGAACCACCTTCACCGCCTCCGCCTTACTGCCTTCGGCCACTACCACTTTCACCGCTGTACTTTACCAGCTTTGCCACCACGAACGACCAACACCACCACCCCGACTTTCACGACCAGCATCCCCACCACCTACTGTCAACACCCCCGTACCACCACCTCCACGGCCAGCACCACCCCGGCCTCCACCTCATTGCTCCACCACCACGAACGACCAGCTCCACTACCTTCACTGCCCTCACCACCATGAACCACCTCCGCCATTGCCACCTACCTGCCACTACGAGCCGCCACCGTCCTGTCCCCCCGCGGCCGAGCCGCTGCTGTTGCTGCGCCTACTGCTACTATAGCTGCTGTTGTTGCAGTTCTGGCCGTTGCTACAGTGCCGCCGGCGACCCCGGGAGAGCCCCGACCACCGACGGGAATCCCCTACTAGCCGGCCTCCCTCAAGTGTCCTCGAGCCTTGCCATGGCTGAACATCTCCTCCCCGCAGCCGCGAGGAACTACGACTCGAACCTTAGTTCAGAAATTTGAATTCAACTTCCCCAGTTTACGAAGTGATATCTCCCTCCTCGCTCATCCGATCCTTGAACCGATTCTTCAAGTATGAACCATATTTAACCCTTTTGTAATGTGTTTAATTAGAATATTTTAGCTTGCATTCTATTGTTAGTAATTAGAGTTCCAAATAATAGGAAAAAAAGTTTTTATAAAACTTGGAAATCTTTGATACATAGTTGGTCCCTACAAACCGGATAACCTTGTCGCATACCGATCGTACCGAAAGATGCGTATCGTCAACGTGGACATGTAGGCTTTTGCGAAACTTGATTTGGATGTGCGTGCACACTGAAATTAACGTGTATCCGTCGAAAAGCACCATATCGACGTATTCTGACACTCATCCTAATTTCGTGTGTGCCTGTCATTTCGCAACAAAACTTATGCCATTGGATTCACAGCGTTACGCTGGTCCTGTGACCCAAGTTTGGTTCGATTCTGAGAATGTTGACAAAATATCATTTCGTAGGCCCCATGGTTCCACATGACGGACGATTTCGTGATCGGCTCATTAGAATCCAGTTCTGGATATTCAGTTGGGTTCGTATCTTTGTTCTGGACTCGTAGGCACTAAGTTTGATGAATTTGGAGAACTTTGTCTTTGGCACATTTTTTGGTGCAAGACGGGGCCCACTTGTGGACCCCGTGTTGACCAGAAACTGTATTTTTGCCCCTTGTCCAAATTGGACGTATGTATATGCTTTTTTGAGTATCTTACTCATTTTGAAACTGTTGGTGATATTTGTGACATCATCCAAAGACATCTGCTCCAGTTTCCATCTTGAGCTGCTACTCCTTGGTGAGTTCGGGTTCAAATCTTCGCCTGGCTTCCAGGCAAGTGTACATTGCTATCCTGTATCTCAGTTCTAGATTTACTGTTATTTTATTTATGCATTATGCGCACTTTGGATCAGAATCGTTACTTAGCGTTGAGGTCATATTCGGGTGCAAATGTTTGTTGGTAAGGTCTAGTATCGATTGATAGATGTTCGCGACACCTTGATGTACCTACTTGGTTATATCGGAACCCTATGACACATCCAGACACTGCTATCATGCTAGACATCATGTATCCTGATAGTGTCAGCATGACCAGAATCTGTGACGACTTTACGATCGTGATTGTTGATAGTTACTTCAGTATGATGAGACTGTTAGATAGAGGTTCAGGTTCAGCGAGCACTCATTGACCGCATTGGGAGAGAAAGATAGTTACTAGACGTTTAGGATATTTTGCACGCTCTATATATATATTCCTATTTATGTAGAGATCCTATAGCCGGAGTCGTAGTATCACCCATGTGACTCTGTGCTCGGAGCTAAAGTATGCCCCATATGTCTCTATGCCTTGGAGCTACGGTTTTATATTTGGAAAGCCCATGCGTCGAACATTGTCTTCAAAGTTGCGTCTCACTTAGGTGGTTATATACCGACGTAGCACATGTTTCTATTGTTATACTATGGCATACTATTTTTGTACCTTGTTACGTCCCTCTGAGGACCTGGTTCCTTGCCAGATTGTAGGGTCGATTGCTGACGGGAGGCTGGAGCTTCTTATGAGTTTTATACAGGTATTGTTACTCGATATTTGTTTACTTCTTCATTATTCAGCTATTATGATCTTTGCTTATTTTTTGCTAGTATAGTCTAGTATTTGTAGACTCATATTATTTTCTTTGAGTCGATTCGGACGAGTGTAGTGTGGGGTACACACCATAATACATGTTATCTTCTCTTTATTATATATTCTTGTGGTTTGAAACATAGACATATAGACCGTGTTATTTAGATAGTAACCCTCATTTACAGCTTATACGTATTCAGAGTCGGACTGGAGTCCCCTTGGTACGTAGCTGGCCATTGCCACGTGGCCTAGTCCCTTGTATTTTGGGACTGTGGTGTGACATGGTTTTTCTGGTGGCCCATGCAGGTCCCAGAGCATATCGTTTTGGTTACGTTACTGTACCAAACGAGCCTGCAATTTAGGATTTATTGTTGAATAGGATCTCAATCCATAATCGATTTGTTAAAACTTCCTTTGTATTTGATTATCGCCCTTGGACTTCCAAATTGTATTCGTTCCTTTTTCATCAATATCGTTATCATTGTTTCTCATCTCCTTTTATTTCGGAAAGATGAATGCTTGTGCTTGTTGGTTCCCTAAAGAAGAAGATCATAGTCTAGATGACAGAAGGCATGATTAATATAATATTCTCTGAGAAGATTGTTATCCTTAGTAGGGTAGGTTGATGGGTTCTTTTTAAATTCTAGAACTAGTATAGATAGTTAGCAAGAGATTTGGACCTAGTAGTATGTCCCTAGAAATAATAAAATCCTACTCTTACTTGAGATAGCAGTGATTTGAGAAGTCCTGGAAGCTAGAAAGATTGTTGATCCTAACCCTCTAGAGTGATTTATGGAAATACATATCTAGATTCTAGGAGTTAGTTGTATCCCATGATAGTGGTACCAGAAACGATATTATGAACTGGAGAAGATAAAATTTTAGGCTCTCACCTAGAAGATAATTATTTGATACCAGGAATTCTAGCTTGTGCTTGGGTGATACCATTATTATAATTACGCTATGGTGACTCAGAGTAATAAATAATGGGAAGAAAAAAATTAAGAAATACAATTTTAGGGAAATTTTTTGAGAAGAGTAATTATACATTAGGGAAGGATTTTTTTTAGGAGGATTAGTATTTGTAAATAGAACGAAAGAATTTATTATGAGGTTAATTCTAGACTATGATATTGTCCTAGGCATGGATTGGTTGAGCCAATACCACGCTACGCTAGATTGTCGATGTGGTTGCATTATATTTAGACCACCAGATCACCCTGAGTTTGAGTTTCTTTGAGGAGCCCGAGAGCATGGTGTCCAACCTATCTTAGCGGCACACATTACAGAAGGTAAACCAGTATACCCCCGCATTATATCAGAGTTTGAGGATGTATTTCCAGAGGATCTTCCAGGTCTGCCACCTGACAGAGAGATAATTTTTACTCTAGAGTTTACTCCCGGAGCCAAGCCAGTTACTTCCACCGTCTATAAACTAGCACCGAAAGAGTTGGTTGAGTTGAAGGTCCAAGTAGATGATCTCTTAGACAAGAGTTTCATTCGGGCTAGTATTTCTCCATGTGGAGCACCCATCTTGTTTGTGCCGAAGAAGGACGGGATGGTTTGTTTGTTTATCCATTACAGGACGTTAAATGCTGTAACGATAAAGAATAAGTACCCCTTGACACGCATCGGTGATTTATTTGATCATCTAAGTGGCGCATGTGTATTCTTGAAGATCGATCTCAGATCCGACTATCATCAGATCAAGGTATGAAGGGAGGATATTCCGAAGATAACTTTTCGAACGAAGTATATGCACTATGAGTTTTTAGTCACGCCATTTGGTTTAGCCAACGCGCCAGCAGTATTATGAGCCAGATGAACAAGGTTTTCTGCCAGTACTTAGATAAGTTTGTGGTGGTATTTATCGATGACATCTTAGTATATTCCAAGATCCAGGAGGAGTACGAGAAGCATCTCAGGATCATGTTGGAGACGCTGAAGCAGGAAAGGTTGTATGCCAAGCTCAGCAAATATGAGTTCTGCTTGGATAGAGTACTATTCCTGGGTTATATAATCACTGGAGATGGACTATCAGTTGACCCAGAGAAGATCGCTGTAGTGGAGACGTGGCCTACCCCTATATCGGTTACGAAGGTTAGGAGTTTTCTCAGACTTGCCAGATATTATCAGAGGTTCATAGAAAATATCTCGAGGATCGCTGTGCCTATGACACGGCTGACACGTAAAAGCGAGGAGTTTATCTGAACTGAGGAGTGTCAGACGGCTTTCGATGAGATAAAGAAGCGTCTGACATCAGCACCGATTTTGATACTTCCTTCTAGATCTGGAGGATTTATGGTGTATAGCGATGCATCTGGGAGCGGATTAGGATGTTTACTGATGCAATACGGCAAGGTGATAGCTTACGCATCAAGACAGTTGAGGGTTCATGAGAAGAACTATTCGACGCACAATCTAGAGCTAGCAACAGTAATATTTGCACTAAAGCTATGGCGACACTACCTTTATGGAGAGTTGGTTGAGATTTACACAGATCACAAAAGTCTAAAGTATGTTTACACTCAGAAGGAGCTCAACATAAGACGGTGGCGATGGCTAGAGTTGATGACAGACTATGATATCGAGTTGCAGTACCACCCTGGCAAGGCGAATGTTGTAGCAGATGCCTTAAGCAGGAAGCCTATGATATATTTTTTGATGACTCAGCAACATTTGTTAGAGGATCTTCAGAAGTTTGGGATATAGGTTGTATTGCCAGGCATGGATGGACATATGGCCAGTCTAGAGGTTCAGTCTATATTGTTTGAGAGGATCAAGGCAGTCCTATCTACCGATGCGAGTTTCTGACGACTGCGAGAGAGGACAGAGGCCAGTATATAGATGGGACTCCGGATTCATAAAGACAGAATATTGAGGTATGGAGATCGCATATACGTTTCGAGTGGCGAGCCATGCCCGGAGTTGATGACCGAGGCCCATAGCTCAGTTTATTCTATTCATCCTGGGGGTACGAAGATGTAACGAGATTTAATACAATACTACTGGTAGCATAGGATAAAGAGGGAGATTATGAGATTCGTGATGAGATGTTTGGTCTGTCAGCAAGTCTAGGCCGAATATTAGAGGACTGCAGGACTATTACAGTCGCTTCCCATTCTCGAGTGGAAGTGGGAACACATTATCATGGACTTTGTCACAGGATTTTTGAGGAGCCGTAGCGGGAAGGATGCAGTCTGGGTTATCGTAGACTGACTCACCAAGTCGGCATATTTCTTGTCCTTCAGAGTTGGGCAGTCCACGAAGATATTGGCTGACATGTATATGAGGCAGATAGTATGACTACATGGAGTGCCTGTTAGCATTGTATCGGATTATGATTCCAAATTCACGTTATATTTTTGGCGGAATATGCAGGAGAGTCTAGGAACTCGTCTCAAGTTCAGCACTGCATATCATACACAGACCGATGGTCAGTCAGAGCGCACAATTCAGATACTAAAGGATATGTTGAGAGCGTGCATAATCGACTTTGGAGGATCTTGGGAGGACCATCTCTACTTAGTGGAATTCTCCTACAATAACAGCTACCAAGCAAGCATATACAGATGGCACATTATGAGGCACTGTACGGTAGGAAGTATAGGTCACCGGTATATTAGAGTGATGTGAGAGAGCGTCAGATACTTGATCCAGAGTTGGTGACACATACAATAAAGAAAGTGAAGCAGATTCAGGGCCACCTGCGCACAACACAGGACAGACAAAAGCATTGGACAAATATAAACTGCAGACCTTTAGAATTCAAGGAAGGTGACCATGTATTTTTGAAGATATCGCCCGCTCGTGGTACCATCAGATTTGGGGGCAAAGGCAAGCTGAGGCCGAGGTACATCGGACCTTTTGACATCTTGGAGCGAGTCGACTAAGTGGCTTATCGTCTTGCATTGCCTTCATCATTAGAAGGAGTGCAGGACGTGTTTCACGTATCACAGTTGAGAAGATACGTGGCAGACCCTATCCACGTGCTCGATCATTCAGAGATTACAGTCGGGCCCAGTTTATCATATACGGAGCAGCCAGTGGGGATACTCGATCGCAGTGAGAAGATTTTGAGGGGACAAACTATTCGACTGGTCAGGGTTGCATGGAAGCATCATTCGCCAGGTGAGTCTACTTGGGAGCGCGAGGATTCTATTCAACAGTATTTTTCGTATTTATTTGAGGACCGAGGTACGAATTTACGTACTGCATTCGATTACCTGTTAACTTTTTTAAATTCTCGTAACTCCCATTCGTGCTTTACTTTTAATTTCGGGAACAAAATTCTTCTAAGTTGGGAAGGATGTAAACTCCTCAAAATTCTTTTTTTAGGTAGACTAGATATGGTAAGAATTTGGGTTTAGTTTTGGCTTGTTAAGGTTTAGAAATTTTGGTTGCATAGACTGATTCTTTAATTTATACCCTTGGTGTACCTTACCGTTGCTACAATAATTGGAGCCCAACAAAAGCCTTTAATTTCTAACAAATTGTTGCACTCTTGACTTGACAAGCCAACCTAGGCACTGGATATTTCGGTCACTCACAAACACACTCCCTAGTACTCTAATTTAATTGTACAACTTCTTAGTTACGAAATTAATTCTTTACTCCTATATCGCGTACCTATGTCGTTGCCATCGATTTGGGGACACAAACTCAACCCGTTTCGTCGAACCAATTAAAGGGCCCAAGACTGACACCAAGCCTACATCGTTCATGACCTTTGTGTCATTCATAATTGATACTTTATTTAATTAAATTGGGGACACCAACTTAAACTAATCCCAACCCAACCCCAATTTAACCCAATACCCATTCATGAGGCCCATACAAAACACACAACACCCCCTCATCCTACAAAACACCAAACACCACTTCCTATACCAAATCCTCACCATTTTTTCTTTATGTGCAAATATCCAAACGTTAAGGGGCTTAATAGCAAAAAGGGTGCTAGATATCACCACCCTATTGGTTAAAGCCAATGAAGAAATCCCCCCAACCTCACATGTCCGGTCACCTCACACTCTCTCTCCCCTTGCAAAGTATTTTTCTTTTATGTGGAATCCTAACCATTGATTCAAATTCTTTCCCCCATCACAACCACTCACCCCCCCTATATTAACACACACACACACACACACCCTTCCCAATATGGTCGTCCCTAATCCCTAAAAAATCCTAGGAACCCCCCCATCTCTCTCTCCTTCCTCTACTACAACCATCCGACCATACTCTTCTTCTCCATTCTTCTTCACTTCTTCTTCTTCTTCTTCTTCTTCTTCTTCTTCTTCAATCACCTTCTTCTTAAGGAAGCCGAGCTCCAGCCACCACCACCTTCAGCACCCATCGCCGCTGCCATTTTCTTTACCGCCTCACTGCCTGCACCACCACCTTCAGCACCCGCCACCGTCCATACCCTGACATAAGCACTACTACCTTCACCGCTGTATATCATCACCATCTCTACCACCACAAACTACCTTCACCACCTTCGCCTCACTGCCTCCGGCCACCACCACCTTCACCGCTACACTTCACCAACTCTGCCACCATGAATGACCAGCAACCCGACTTCCACGACCAGCATCCCTACCACCTACTGTCAACACCTCGTACCACCACCTCCACGGCCAACACCACCATGGCCTCCGCCTCACAGCTCCACCACCACGAACGACCAGCTCCACCACCTTCACTGCCCTCACCACTACGAACCACCTCCACCATTGCCACCGACCTACCACTACGAGCCACCGCCATCCTGCCCCTCCGTGACCGAGCCGCTGCCACAGCAGCTGTTACTGTGCCTACTGCTGCTGTAGCTGCTGCCATTGCCGTTCTGGCCGTTGCTACAGCACCGCCGGCGACCCCCGGAGAGCCCCGACCACCGGCGGGCACCCCCTACTGGTCGACCTCCCTCGAGTGTCCCCGAGCCTCGCCATGGCTGAACACCTCCTTCCCGCGGCCGTAAGAAACTGCGACTCGAACCTTAGTTCAAAAATCCGAATTCAACCTCCCCGATTCACGAAGTGATATCACCCTCCTCACTCATCCGATCCTTGAACCGATTCTTCAGGTATGAACCCTATTTAACCCGTTTGTAATGTATTTAATTAGAATATTTTAGCTTGCATTCTATTGTTAGTAATTAGAGTTCCAAATCATGAAAAAAAATAGTTTTTTATAAAACTTAGAAATCTTCGATACGGAGATGGTCCCTACAAACCGGACAACCTCGTCGTGTACCAATTGTACTGAAAGGCGCGTATCATCAACGTGGATGTATGGGCTTTCACGAAACTTGATTTGGATGTGCGTGCACACCGAAATCAACGCGTATTCGTCGAAAAGCACCGTATCAACATATTTTGACACTCATCCTAATTTTGTGTATGCATGTTATTTCTCAAGAAAATATGCGCCATTGGATTCATAGCGTTACGCTGGTCCTGTGACCTAAGTTTGGTTCAATTATGAGAACGTTAAGGAAATATCGTTTTGTGGGCCCCACGGTTCCACATGATGGGCAATTTTGTAATCGGCTCATCGAAATCAAGTTCTGGATGTTCCGTTGGGTTCGTATCTTTGTTCTGGACTCGTAGGCACTAAGTTTGATGAATTTGGAGAACTTTGTCTCTGGCACATTTTTTGGTGTAAGACGGGCCCACTTGTGGACCCCGTATTGACCATAAATTACATTTTTGTCCCTTGTATCAAAATTGGACGTATGTATATGCTTTTTTGAGTATCTCACTCATTTTTAAACTATTGGTGATATTTGTGACAGCATTCGAAGATATCTGCTCCAGTTTTTATCTTGAGCTACAACTTCCTTGGCGAGTTCGGGTTCGAATCTTCGCCTGGCTTCCAGGCAAGTGTACCTTGCCATCCTGTATCTCAGTTCCAGATTTACTGTTTATTTTATCTATGTATTATGCGCACTTTGGATCGTAATCATTACTTAGCGTCCGGGTCATATCCGGGTGCATACGTTCGTTGGTAACGTCTATTATCGATTGATAGATGTTCGTGACACCTTGATGTACCTACTTGGTTATATCGGAACCCTATGACACATTCAGACACCATCATCATGCCAGACATCATGTATCCTGATAGTGTCAGCATGACCAGAATCTGTGATGAATTTAGGGTCGTGATTGTTGATAGTTACTTCAGTACGACGAGACTGTTAGATAGAGGTTCAGGTTTAGCGAGCACTCGCTGACCGCATTGGGAGGAAAAGACAGTTACTAGACATTTGGGCTACTTTGCACGCGATATATATACATATATATACATATATATATACATATATATATATATATATATATACATATACATATAAAAATATATACATATACATATATATATATATATACATATATATATATATACATATATATATATATATATATATATATATATTTCTATTTATGTAGAGATCCTGTAACTGGAGTCGTAGTATCATCCGTGTGACTCTGTGCTCGGAGCTACGGTACGCCCTGTGTGTCTCTGTGCCTTGGAGCTACGGTTTTATATTTGGAAAGCCCATGCGTCGAACATTATCTTCAAAGTTGCGTCTCACTTAGGTGGTTATGCTAGATTACACCAGCGTAGCACATGTTTCTATTGTTATACTATGGCATACTGTTTTTGTACCTTGTTATGTCCCTCTGAGGACCTGGTTCCCTGCCAGATTGTAGGATCGATTGCTGTCGGGAGGCTGGAGCTGCTCATGAGTTTTATACATGTATTATTACTCAATATTTGTATTCACTTCTTCATTATTCAGCTATTATGATCTTTGTTTGTTTTCTGCTAGTATAAGCCAGTATTTGTAGACTCATATTATTTTTTTCGAGTCTATTCGGACAAGTGTAGTATGGGGTTTACACAATGATACATGTGTTTTTTATTATTATATATCCTTGTGGTTTGAGACATAGACATATAGACCGTGTTATCTAGATAGTAACCCTTATTTACAGCTTATACGTATTTAGAGTCAGACTAGAGTCCACTTAGTACGTAGTTGGCCATTGCCACGTGGCCTAGTCCCTTGTATTTTGGGACTGGGGCGTGACAGCACTTGCACTGCAAGCTGCTGATACTGCTCTTGCTGTGACTGCTCTTACTTCTAGTACAAGCTGCTGCACTTGCCATGTGCACTGCAGTTGTTGCTGGTACTGCTCTTGTTGTGACTGCTCTTTGTTGCTAGTGCGCACTTGCTAATGTTGCTGCAGTTGCTCGATACTGCATTGCTAGCTGCGGCAGTTGCTCTGATACTTGCTATGATGTTGCTGAAACTGCACTGATGCTAGGGCATGTTGCTCAGTTGCTGCACTGTTTGTAATGCACCAATCCCAAAGTACATAGGACAAGGAATACGTAACATGACAGCTATGCATTCGATCAGACTCTGGTCTGACTTGAATACGTATAAGCTGTATAATAAGGGTAACTATCTAAGAATACTAAAAATATTTATGTCACAATCCACATAAAGAATAAAATATCAAGAATGAACTACATGTGCTAAAGTCGGCTGTCCAGTAACACATAAGCTCGAATAGACTCGAGAAAGAAATATGAGTCTATAAAAACTAGGCTACATCAGCAAATGAATAAACAATATGAATAAATAATCATAACTCTGGTAGAAATGATATAAGTACCTGGCACCAATGCCCGCATGACAAGCAACACACATCAGCAACTCCAAAGGCTCCATAATTGTCTATGCTACAAAAATTGGCAGGGGACCAGATCCTCAGAGGGACGTAACAAGGTACAAAAAAACAACAAGCCAGAAGTAAACTGTATAATGTTATGAAAATGGGGAAAGCTACTACGACCAACTATGTTGCAAATGAGAGTATGGTATCGTACCCCGGGTTTGTACTCACCGACGATCTCAAGGGACACTTTCATAATCTAATAGTACACTCAAGGCTCCGTGTCGGGGAACCAACAGGAAGCTGTACATATATATACAATACCTTAGATTCCGTATAGGGAACCTAAAGCCTAATACATAATAAATACATAATAAATAGTAATAATAAATACCTAAAGCCTAATACATAATCAAATTTTACTCCTCTCTATTTTTTTATATAATCAACCATAATTTCTACTTACCTTTAATTCAACAATTATCGCAAAACTTACTCAAATTCACCAAATATTATTTAACCTCTAAAATTTTCTCAAGAAAATATAAATATATTTTATCAATCTCTTCTCAAAGTTTTAAAAGTTTAAATTCTATCATTTAAATTTTCTAATTTAAATCTAATTTCTCAAAACTTTATTTAATAACTCAATCTCAATAATTTAAGTTTAAATTCAATCCTCTAATTTAAATACAACCATTGCATATTCCCTTGAATAAATTTTAATTCAAATTCTCATCCAAAAAATTTGAATTTGAAACTGTTATCCGATTTTTTCCTTTATATTGCCATTTTCCACACAATACTCAAATAATAAAATAATTATGAAATCTTTAAATTGAGATTCACCAATTTGCCGCCTCTTCATATCCTAAAATTCTCAAATTTAGATTCCAAGTCAAATCTTATCAAAATCTTCAAATTTAAATCCCACAAAATTTAAATGCTTCAAGATTCTTAAAATCTAAATTTAAATTCATCACATAATCTCTTTTAAATTTAAACACAAATCCATTCATATCATAATCTTTAAAACTTATGGTTTAACAAAATCGACAATGCTGTCATATCAAATTCTCAACCCTTTTTATTTAAATAAATGTTTATCCTTGAAAATTTAAACTCCACAATATTTAAATTTATCTAAAATATTTTAATTTAAAATTTTAAATTCATTACATCATTATCGCCTTAAAATTTTAAATTAAATAAATCTCTAGCTGCTTATCTCATCATTTTTTTCTCAATTCAAAACGAAACATCCCCTTTTTTTTACATAAAAGTTTAAGCATCAAAGCACCAAAATTTGACAACTATTATCTTCATCAATTGATTAACCTCCAAACCAATTCGCTAGTCGAGAAACCTACCCACCTTAAACCAAACTATCTTATCAAAATACAATATTATATCCTAGCATGAACTCACTCACATACATCTAATAGGTTTATCTAATAGTAACCCATCACTTCTAATCTAAGCAATTGATAGACTCCATCTATTTTTAGGTTTCTACTGGTAATGTCTTAATCTATTCCCACTATAATATCTGGATATTATCTGCCATAATCTTCACTACTCATGTAACTATCTACTTACAAATAATCTATCAAATATGTCTTCTTTGTCTTGACAACAATCTTCTCCTGGGAAGATCACCGCGCATGAGTGTTCGTCTCTCCGAGTTAGAGAAAAACAAGAATCAAAGAATAAAAGTTTCAAGAAAGTATGGATGATTACAATTTCGAGGTTCAAGGACGATATTAGAAATCAAAGGAAGTTCCAATAGCAATTGTGGATTGAAATCCTAACAACCTTATCCTAACCGCAGGCTCGCTCGGCACAATAACGTAACCAAAACGATATACTCTGACCTGCATGGGCCACCAGAAAAATATGTAATGCCCCAGTCCCAAAATACGTAGAACTAGAAATACGTAACATGCCAGCTACACATTCGACCAGACTCTGGTCTGACTCGAATACATATAAGCTGTATAATAAGGGTAACTATCTAAGAATACTGAAAATATATATGTCATAATCCACATAAAGAATAAAATATCAAGAATGAACTACATATGCTAAAGTCGGCCGCCCAGTAACACATAAGCTCGATTAGACTCGAGAAAGAAATATAAGTTTATAAAAACTAGGCTACATCAGCAGATGAATAAACAATATAAATAAATAACCATAACTCTGGTAGAAATAATATAAGTACCTGATACTAATGCCCGCATGACAAGCAACACACATCAGCAACTCTAAAGGCTCCATAATCGTCTATGCTGCAAAAACTGGCAGGGGACCAGGTCCTCAGAGGGATGTTACAAGGTACAAGAAAATAACAAGCTAGAAGTAAACAATATAATGTTACGAAAATGGGAAAAGCTACTACGTCCAACTATGTTGCAAATGAGAGTATGGTATCGTACCCCGGGCTGGTACTCACGGAAGATCTCAAGGGACACTTCCGTAATCTAATAGTACACTCAAGGCTCCATGTGAAGGAACAAGGAGGAAGCTGTACATATATATAATACCTTAGATTCTGCATAGGAAATCTAAAGCCTAATACATAATAAATAGTAATAAAATATGCCCAGAGCACGATGAAGACTCTCCCCACCCAATGTAACCTCACATCTCAATCAAGACACGCAAGATCATGACCTCTAACTATCAGCACAAGTCATAGTCAATATGTATAACTATAAATATTACTATAGCATGCAACCTGTAGTCCTATCCAGAGTCCAAGTACCACGAACAAGTTGAGAAGGACTCTATCACATGAATATCGTGTCAAGTGTCCTACGGTCAGATGTGCAAATAACATATGCACAAATCATGGGTTCGAAAGAATGACTCTCTAACTATGATACTCGACTCCGCAGGGGATGTCGGTACCCGAATCTTGTTCGGACACAAAGTATCATATAACGACCCTAGGCTCAACAAGTACATCAACCAAGACATACAATTATAATATCTAATGCATAAATAATATCAAATAAATAATTTAGAACTGTAAATATCTTGGCAAGGTACACTTGCCTGGTGTTTATGGTATTAAACGAAAGAATGGAAGATGTTTTCAGGATAGGGTTTATACGAAACCCGCCTTCTTTGGTTTACAAACAAACTTGTATAATTTGATCCTATACGAGGATATGGGAGTACAATTTATTTAATCTGGGTAAATATTGCTATAGGTGTCTGATCTGCAGTCGATCACTTTAGCCCTTGGACCACACGATGTTGAAGAAGTGCCGTAGAAGACAGGAAGCAGCTTTGAAGGTTGCAGAAGAGGGTGGATGCACGATGCCAAAGTCGTCGATCCCTACTCTTTGCCTGAGCTCCGGATTCTTCTCTCTCTCTCTCTCTCTCTTGACCTCTGGTTCGATCTTCCAATTTGTCGACCCTGGATCTAATATTGGTTTCTTGACCAATTTTTCGACCTTGTTCCTCATTGATAGAGGTCTCTATTTATAGAGTTTAGTGACAGTGACCACTCCGTCGGTGTAGAAATCGAGGAGTGGAAAGTATAGCACCCTTTTATACAATGGTTAAAGTAACCAATGCCTGCGTATAGATGATCCTTTGAATGAGCGTGTGATGCGGGTCCAACTAAGGGACAAAACACGTATAATCGCTACGAAGATCACGGCGTAGAAGCCACGTAGGTAGGTATCCATTATGTAGAAGAGGTTGGCATAGAAGCCAAATGTCTGCCACCATGGCATAGAAGCCAAATAGTTATCAAACCGGCATAGAAGCCGAATAGGCGTAGAAGCCGAACAGGCGTAGAAGCCGAGTAGGCGTAGAAGCCGAGTAGTCGTGGAGGCCGAACAAGCGTAGAAGCCGAGTGGTCATAGAGACCGAGCGGGCATAGAAGCCGAATGGGCGTAGAAGCCGAACAGGCGTAGAAGCCGAGTGGTCATAGAGACCAAGAGAGCACAGGAGCTGTAGCACCCTGCTCCGCATGGACGCTACGTACAAAGTGAGATCGCCTTGCTTGCTCGAACGGAAGTCTTCTCGGAGAGTTCCCGGCCGATTAATCAATGTGAGTGGGCAGAACTGCATTCTCTGATTCTCGCATGCCTTAATAATGAATCTGAGTTTTTGAATGCTTGTTGCTTAATAAGATTATTTCATAAGAAGAAAGATAGAACCGACTCAGTATGCTAATAAGAGAACTCACATAGCTTGTCATTAAAACGAATCTGCTTGCTTGCTTAATAAGAGAACTAGAAATGCTTGTCTGAAACGAGATAGAACCTTACCATGCTAATAACAAGAGTAAAAAGGATTGCTTGCACTTATATCGTATGCTAGACTGGAATACTAGAATGCTTGTCCACAAGAGATAGAATTTGCATGCTAGAGTTATAAGAACTGTTCTTGCTTGTTACTTATTTAAGAGTTAGCTTGCTTGAATATGTTTTATTGTTGGCTTATGAAGAGATGGAACTTGGAGAATAGCGTGAACTTGTGAATCTAGACTAATAGCCCACCCTGAGGCTTAAAAACCTTACGGGGGAGACATGGCTATTAGGCAATGTGCATTAAGACAATGAGCTTCGGCTATCTGGACTTGAGTTAGAGAAAAGAGAAAAGAGAAAAGAAGAGATAGACTTGTTGTGCATAGTTCATCAGTTGCATGATAGCATATTTTTCTGATAGGGCTTGCATTCATGTATTTGGTCAGGACAACTTGTGCACAAGGATTATCTCTCGAACGGTTCCTGGGGCACTGGGGATCGTTCGGTCCGGGAAGAGATCTAGATACCCAAGGCTTGTACGTTCTTGGGTAGACCAAAGACAAGTCTATTAGTGAGATTGGGCTTATACGTCCCAACTGCTAATCCCGTGGAGGGGACCATCATGTAGTTAGGGCGCATGCTAGGCTAGCCTTCTTGCATACCTAACTGTTTGATGCAGAGACGAACAGGGGAAACTAGAGAACTGTATACATTATATTATGCAAATTGTGGCTAACTTGTGTGTCTGCTGCAGGGATAACCGCTCGACCGTGGGTAAGAAATAATATGAGTTTATACATAAGCCTGCTTATTCATCTAGTCTGCACCGTTGAGTTTCTGATAGTACTTTATGTATATAGATATGTTGCCTTAAATGCTTGAAGATATAACAGTGCACTTGATATATTTGCCTCAATTCGATATGCTCAGTCTGCTAAATAAGCTTTGCCCCAAAAAGAGTTAGATTATGATACACAATGCATGTTGTGCACGTCCTGATGAGAATGATTGTCCTGCGGGAGAGCTGCAACGTGGTGATTCACGTTCAGCGGGGACAATTGAGCTTGCGGGAGATTGGGGCGTTGCTTGGATGCTTGAGTATCGAGTATGCAAAACTGTTTTAAAGTTATGTTTTCAAAGAGATGTAATCTGACTAATTGTTCTAAGCTGCATGAAATAAACTTAGGTAAAAGTAGCAAGATCACTAGTAATGCAATATTTTGCCACATGATTACTTAGTGTGGGTTTCAGGGGGTGTAGCTTCTGTTCAGTTATTTTATCTCACCAGTACTTGCATAAAGTGCTGACCCACCAACAGTTTGCTTGTTCTCAGGTGCTCGTTCGTCCAGGAAGCGATAGCCGTACCTCATCCCAAGGAACCAAAAATCTGGAGTCGATGCCTCGAGCCGCATCGAGATTGTGCCTGCTTTGAGCTACTTTGTATAGAAGGACATAATGTATGGAACGGTGTTATTGTAATCGAGAGAAAGAGTGCTTGAGCGATTGTAACCTCGGCCATGCGCCGCTTGTAACACTATCGATTATCAATAAAAGAGCTTATTTTTCATATGCCATTGTGTTCTTCACTTTTCTGCAATGTTATGTGCCGCTGCTTCAGATATTGAATAGCTTACTTGCCCTTGTTTCAAAGCTTTGGCCTTGTGCAAGCGCACTTTAGGCTTGCACGGCATCACGCCCGTGCGAGGACGATCGGTTCCGTAGGGACCAAGGCGAGGACGAACGGCCCTGCGGGACCGGGGCGTGACAGGAGCTGCATGGGCGTAGAAGCCGCTGCGTACCGTGCCAGAGTGCTGATGGGGACGTCTTAGCCGAAATTACGGCTTTTGAAGATATAATCAAATCTCTTGCATTAAATGTCAAGATTTGCCACCATCCTGTGCATTAAATGTGGAGGCGTGTCTTTGAAGGTCTGCAACCCCTTCTGCGCATCAGTCGCAGAGACGTGCCTTGAGAAACTGTCACCGCTCTGTGCATTAGACGTAGAGACGTGCCTCGACCCCGTACGAAGTGCAGCTTTTGACGTGGCAGGCGGTTTATCTACTGCAGAACGTAAGATAGCTCGTGTCTGCCTGTGTAAAACAAGACAGCGTATCCCTTCGTGCTTGTAAAAATAGTTTACGCAAAGGGGATGGCGGTATTTGACGGCATGGGTCGCAGTGCTGTGCCATCATAATAGCCGTCGTCTGGGTAGTCAAGCCGTATCCCTTTGTCAGAAGTCCAGACGTCAGGTTCATTGCAGGATCTTCATTACAGGGTTTGACAGGTTCACCTCGGAGAATACGAAGCGTCTCTTGTACACCTTAATGCTGCGTCTGAAAGAGGATGAGTTTTATGCCCTAGAGGCGATCAAGCACCTTGTTTACGCTGAAGCGGCTTGGACGTACTGCCTTACGAAGATGGTCCTTTTGAGCTTTCATATTTCCTGCTGCATTTTGGCGGAAAGAGCTCTGTTGCACGCTTGATGGCTCTGAGGGCCTCTGCTTACGCTGCTCTGCACCAATATGCCGCATATAGTCATCCGGCGTATTTTTTATGCTTCTACAAGACCCCCTTCAAAGCTTTCAAATTCCTCGAAATTTGGAACGCTTTGAATGAAGCATGAACCGCTCCTCGTGACTCGAAACATTTCTGAATGGAGCGTTGAAACGGTCAACGCTGACTTTATGGCAGATTTATTGGGGACCGGTGTGACCTCTTTCGCTTATAAAAAGGCTAAAGGACCGCGTAGAGCTCTGAACTATTGTTTTTACTTCTGATGAACAGAATTTTTGTTCAGACTTCGTCTTCAAGAATGACTTCTCGAAAATCCCTTGGAACAGGGTCGAGGAATGGCTGTCAAACTGAGTTGCCATCTTGATAGATGAGATATTCAGACTGGAGTCTGATGAACCTCCAATTGACCCGAGAAGAGTAATTTCTTAATGTTTGAACTCTGTATGTTTCGGGTACTTAGGATATTTTGAGGTCAAGAAGGAGTATCTTCTGTATGAACTCCTGTAATCGATCGCCTTAAGAACTGTTCGGATATGCAGAAAGTCAGAGATCCGTAGTGTAGATGAGCTAAAAATCCTGAGTTCGTAGCCTATTGAGCGTAGAAAGCCACCGAGCGTGAGATCGTAGATTCAGAGCTGCTGAGCATGACGTCGTAGGTTTATAGCCTCTCGAGCGTAAAAGCTACTGAGCACAAAGGCATCCGGGCATAAAACCATAGACTGATAGCTGGCGAGCGTAAAAACCGTAGATCTGTTGCTGTCGGGCGTAGAAAGCTCCTTAGCGTAGAACTATAGATTTGTAGCCTGTGAAAAAGAAAGAGATCTTTCGAGCGTAAGGTTGCGGATCTGTTGCCTCCGAGCGTAAACTAAATGCCACCGAGCGTGAGATCATCGATTTGGTATCTGCTGAGCGTAAAGTCGTAGGTTTGTAGCCTCTCGAGCATAAAAGCTACCGAGCACAAAGGCATCCGGGCGTAAAACCATAGACTTATAGCTTGCGAGCGTAAAACTGTAGATTTATTGCTGTCGAGCGTAGAAAGCTCCTTAGCGTAGGAACCGTTGACCTGCTTTACACGAAAAACTTTTCGAATTCGCTGACTGTCCGCCTTCTCTGAATAATAGGCTGACGTAGGACCCAATCATAACCGAATATTAATTAAGAGATTTGGTTCGGGGTACGAGGAGTCCATCCGAACTCTATATATATCCCAAGTTTTCTGAGAGAAAAACTTTTCAACCGTCTTCTGCGAAAAAAAAAGCCTCCGACTATTCGAGCTCTTCTCCGAGTCTTCTCTGAGTCTTCAAAGTTTCCAGTAATGGCCTCTAAGCAATCCTCCTCCTCTAAGGGAAAGAAGATTGATTCCTCTTCTCGTTCTTCTGCCCAAGCAGGAGTGCCTCCGGTTGGATAGGGCGAACCTTATTCTGGGCGGAGCATCCCACCGACGAGCAGTGCACCCGGTCTGAAAGGTAGAGCTTTTCAGGAATTTGCCATTGATAGGAGCCATTAGTAGGTCTCCATTAGGCAGGGCTAACCTGTAAGCTCCGTCTGCAATCATATAAGGACATTCCCATTTCTTTATGATTGTTTATACGGATTTTGTACCAGAGGTAATATGGACGTAGTACGATACCGTATTTTGTTGAGGACTTCCTACTGGGAGAATTTTTGGTGGACCTATTATTCGTTGCGCATATTAAGTGCAAATAATAAGTTTGGGACAAGCCCTGCCAGAGGTAATATGGATATGGCAGTTTTTGTGGACTCAACACCAATGGCGTACTTAGAGTTAAGTACGGGTGTTTAAGTTGAGATGACAATCGATATCAGAGGTAATATGAACATGATAATCGATGGCCGAATTTAGAAATGTTTGTTCAGAGGTAATATGAACATGACAAACTTTGTGGACCTAACACCACTGGCATACTTAGAGTTTAAGTACGGGCGCTAAGTTAAGATGACAACCGATATGATAATCGATAGCCAAAAACTCGGAGAGTTCGTTCAGAGGTAATATGAACATAACAAACTTTTGAGTTGTGACTCCACTGGGGTAGAGTCATACATCTGCTCAGAGGTAATATGGACATGGCAGTTTTTGTGGACTCAACACCACTGGCGTACTTAGAGTTAAGTACGGGTGTTAAGTTGAGATGACAATCGATATCAGAGGTAATATGAACATGACAATCGATAGCCGAATTTAGGAAGGTTTGTTCAGAGGTAATATGAACATGACAAACTTTGTGGACCTAACACCACTGGCGTACTTAGAGTTTAATTACGGGCGCTAAGTTGAGATGACAACCGATGTGATAATCGATAGCCAAAAACTCGGAGAGTTCGTTCAGAGGTAATATGAACATGACAAACTTTCGAGTTGTGACTCCACTAGGGTGGAGTCATACATCTGCTCAGAGGTAATATGGACATGGCAGTTTTTGTGGACTCAACACCACTGGCGTACTTAGAGTTAAGTACGGGTGTTAAGTTGAGATGAAAATTGATATCAGAGGTAATATGAACATGATAATCGATAGCCGAATTTAGAAAGGTTTGCTCAGAGGTAATATGAGCATGACAAACTTTGTGGACCTAATACCACTGTCACGACCCGCACCCAAAAATCGGGCATGAGCCGTGGGTACGTCCAGCCTATGCCGCAGAATCGGCGGTAGAACGCTGTAAAGGTCCGTTCTAGGTCAACCATATCTATCTATATCTCACTGAAAAATCCGGCATGACCTCTCCAAAAGGAGGGCAAAACCACGCAATATATATATCAAAATAATCTTCTCCCGAAGGAGGGCAACCACGCAATATATATATGAATCTCAATCACAAAATCTAGGGGAAGAAATAAGCATGATATGATATAAACAAAGAAAACCAGAACCAAGAGAGCAAGACAATCCAAAATAATACAGTCCAAGTCTAAAAGCTACAACATCTCATAGAAGCACAAAAGAATAAGTACAGTCATCCAAAATACAAACCACAAGGAAAACCCAGGAAACCCACCTAGCTAACTAGGGTGCTATCGGCGTCTCCTCGGCGCACTCCTCCTCGGGGTCACAACAGTCGTCAATACCAGGCCCGTAGAACGTAGGGCAAAAGTCCTCAGGATCCTCTGGAAAAAATATGCCCAGTCAGGACTGGAGCGAAGTACATAACTCTGAAAGCAACTCCAAATACATGGTAAGGTGTATATGACGAGCAATAGAAAAGTAATCAAGATGCACAGGAAATAAATATATGCTGGAGCACAATAAGTAGCTGCAATGTAAACTGGAGAACAATACAAGTAGTGGAAAAGTAACTGCAGGTGAGAAACATGAATACTAGCTAAGTGCCTTGAGCACAAGTTCGTTATATGATCGGCTTATGTTGCACATGAAAGTCACTACGATAACTCCGTTATGCGTGAGTTGCATAACCGACATACACATGAATACTGTTTGGCTTTGATCATATAACCAACTCACTACTCCCCTCCCCCACTAATACCATTGGATCCAACCACAACACGCTACGTACATGATAATAGCTCGCGCACACGAAGGCGAGAGCACAAGAAGCACATGATAGCACATGATAATCAATACCCGAAGCATATGATGAAATACACGTGATGGAGTACCCGCTGAACACGGTAAGGGGGATAGCACCTCATGACGGGATCCACTAGTACCAGCTCGTGTAATAAAGTGTCAGAATCAAGTATTACAGTTCTAGAACATGTGATATAAACGCTATCATGAAATGGAAACTATCAGAGGTAGGTACTCGCCTGATGTCCTGAGCAACTGATGAGGATCGAGGTCCGGACCGGTGACGCAAGGACCTAATGCGAAAAGCAAGGATTAAACAGGGTTCTAAGCATTTAAACTGATATAAAATAATTAAAAACAGGCTTCTAGGGCTATTCTAGGTCGAACGGGTCAAGCCGGTGAAAATCGGGTCAAAAAGTCAACCCGGGGTCCAAAAAGTCAACTCTAGGTCAAAACTAGGTCAAACGTTGACTTTTACGGTCAACGGGGACAATTATGGTCAAATCTAGGTCAAACTAGGGTGCCCCTGAAATTCTAGGTCAAACCGAGCTCATTAAGCTACTAAACTCACAAACTCGCCTAATCGAGATACCGGGATACCCTCGGTATCCGATACCTCGCCCTAGGCAACGTACCCCGCCTAAACCCGCTAAAACCTATGCTAGCACGCATAATTATATATATATAAACATATAAAAATCACTCCCAAGCATTTCCTAGGCTAATGCTCAAATACCCCGCTCGAAACTCAATACCTTGAATATCTCAAGGTATCGAGATACCTCGGTATCTCAAGGTATTGAGGTTTCGCTCTAAAACCCTCTAACTAGCTACCTAGCTATTAATTATATACCTAGTTATTAATCTAGGCTAGGTAATATAGATATCTACTATATTTATATATATCTAAGTATGTATATACCTATGTATATATATATCCACACACATTTACCCGATTACCCATTATCTTACCTATACACCTATATATGTATATAACTTAGGCATATAGATATTTATATCTCTTAGATAGGTATATCTAAGAATCTAGTTATCTACCTATCTAGTATCTATCTATCTATCTAAATACCTAGCTATCTATCTATCAATATCTATCTATCTATCAATCTAATTATCCATAACTTATCTTACCTATTTATCCAACTACCTATCTATCTCTCTAATCTAGCTAGCTATCCATCCCTCGCTACTCGCCTCGCCAACGCGCTGCTGCTGCTCCCTGGCATTGCTGCTGCTGCTGCTGTGCTTCGCATTGCTGCTGCTACTGCTCTCAAAGCTGCTGCTGCAGCTGATGATGCTGCTGTGCTGCTGCTGCCCCTTGTTGCTGCTGCTGTGGGGCAGCAGCTGCTGCTGCTGTTGCACAGTGGTGGCTGCCTCCCCCCCTATCTCACATACACACACACACACATCCATATATATACATATATATATCACTATCTATATATATATACATACATATATATCTATATATCTATAACTAGATATCTATATATATATACACTCATCTACACACTCTAACACACACACTAACACACTCACACACTAATACACACACACACTCACAACACTAACAACACACACACACATAAATATATATACATAGCTACATATATATATACACTTAATATATATATATATATATATATATATCTACACACACTCTCAACTATATATATATACATACACCTATATATATATATATACATACACACACACAAGCACACTTACACATATACATATATATATATACACATAGACATATACATATACAAGTACATAAATATAAATACACACATATATATATAAATATATATACATAAACACACATACATATATATAAATATATATATATATAGACACATATCAATACAAACACAACCACGCACACAACACTCAAACCACACGCCCTACTCACGCCCAACGACCCCGACACTCACCAATACCCTAAAATATATAAAATATAGCCCAAAAACTCTAGCACACACTCCCCAATACTAACCCAACGCGCGTACAAGCCCGAAACTAGGAAACCAAGTCGAAATGGCCGTTCGGTCATTTCGACGAACACGTGGTGCGCGGCTCGAAAAACCTCCTGAAACGCACACCAAACGAACTCGGAATCGGCCCAAAATTTACCCACGCGCTCTACACGATGTCTAGATCCTAGAAAATGTGCTCCCACGTCGATTCTAGGTCTGTGGTGGAAACGCACACGTACTTAGATTCGGCGACGACGAAAAGCCCTAATTTCGCCCGAAACGCCCGTTTCTCCGCGACACGGCTTCCCGTGTCCAAACGAAGACACGCACTCACCCTCTAGACACCCGACAACGTCTACCTAGGTCTATCTAACCTAGGGCATCACCCAAAATTGGGCCAAATTCGGATTCCATCCGAATTCGACACAAAACCTAATGTCAAAGTCTCTAAACTCACCCAAACTAGTTCCAACTTCCTCCTACGGGTAGGGTTAGGGTCTAGGAGGGTTCTACAACACTAATTACACTACACAAAAATAATTAGGAAGGGGAAAGTTAGGTTTTACCTCTTGGGAGTTGGAATCCCAAGGCCAAAGTCTCACAATCCCTAGAATTCACCTCCCTCAAGCTCCAAGCCACCAATTCTAGCTCTCACACTAGATCTAAGCTCCTCACACCTAGGTTAGAGAAAATGTAAGGTTAGGGTTAGCTTAAGGAAGAAGGAATGAAAGAAGAAAGAAGAAAAATGGAAGAGGGAACTCACCTTGGAGAAGAAGGAAGAAGGAAGAAGAAGTGGAGAAGAAGAAGAAGTGAAGAATATGAAGAGGGGGGGGCTGTGCTTGCTGTGATCGGGTGGGGGCTGCTGTGTTCTCACAGAAATGGGTAGGTAGGGGCCGGCCATGGGTAATAAAGGGGGTTCCACTAAGTCCAAATGACCAAAATGCCCTCCCGTAACTCGGTTTTGGATTTCGGGTCTCCAAATGCACTTAAACTAGTTCCAAATCTCTCCAACTAACCTCCTAAAAAATAAAATAATAATTCTAGACCCCAAAATAATTCTCACAAGGGTGTGGGCTGGGTCGGACATGGGTCCACTAGGGTCTGACATGGGTCCAGGCTAGCCAAAACCCTAAAACAATCAAAATAAAAATAAGACAAGCACTAATTAATTATAAATATAAATAATTAAATACAATACACTATTTATCAAATAAATAAAAAACCCTATTTTCTAGAATTGGGTAGTGACAAGTCTACCCTCCTTAAAATAATTTCGTTCTCGAAATTAAAAGACGAAACTAGGACAGGAATGCAAAGAAAGAACCATACCTCAGGGCTCGAAGAGATAAGGGTATCGCTCGCGCATTTCATCCTCCCTCTCCCAGGTCGACTCTCCTGGAGAGTGATGCCTCTACGCGACGCAAACCAAGGGAATAGTCTGGTTCCTCAACACCTTCTTCCGCCGATCCAGAATCTTCACCGGCTGCTCTGGATAGCTAAGGGTGGGGCCCACCTCGATCTCCGAGTGATCCAGTACGTGACTGGGATCCGCCACGTACCGTCTCAACTGCGACACGTGGAACACATCATGAACTCCCTCCAGCGTAGGCGGCAACTCAAGCCTATACGCCACGGCGCCGACCCTCTCGAGGATACGGAAGGGTCCAACGAAACGTGGGCTAAGATTCCCGCCTCCACCGAAGCGAATAGTGCCCCGCGTCGGAGAAATCCTCAGGAACACCAGATCTCCAACCTAGCACAAACAAGGTCTCTGTACTTAGTCTAAAACAAGCAATCACAAGCAAACACAAGAACAAAATCTAGATTCTAAGCTATACCTCAAACTCCAAAGGTCTCCGGTGGCTATCGGCCCAATGCCGCTGCCTGTCCTGCGCCACCCGAAGTCTATCTCTAATGAGCTTGACCTTCTCCGCTGCATCGACCACCATCTCTGGGCCAAGCAAAGCTCTCTCACCTACATCATCCCATGACAACGGAGTACGACACCTCCGTCCATACAATGCCTCGAAAGGTGACATCTCGATACTGGCTTGGTAGCTGTTGTTGTAAGCAAACTCTACCAAGTGCAAGTGATCCTCCCAAGAGCCTCTAAAATCCAAAATACAAGTCCGGAGCATGTCCTCAAGTGTCTGAATGGTCCTCTCTGACTGACCATTTGTCTGTGGGTGATACGCACTACTAAACTTGAGCTGGGTGCCCAAGCTAGCCTGCAGACTCCTCCAGAAATGCGAAGTAAAGCGACTGTCCCGATCTGATACTATGCTCACTGGAACTCCATACAGTCTGACTATCTGGCGCACATACATCTCTGCTAGTCTCTCTGTAGACGTATCCACTTTGAATGGTAGGAAGTGGGCCGATTTGGTCAACCTGTCCACGATGACCCAAATCGCATCTTTCCTGCCTGGAGAACGGGGAAGCCCAGAAACAAAATCCATGGTCACATGCTCCCATTTCCACTCCGGAATGGGTAACGGCTGGAGTAATCCTCCTGGCCTCTGCCTCTCCGCCTTCACCTGCTGGCACACTAAGCATCGGGATACGAAGTGCGCTACCTCCCGCTTCATCCCGTACCACCATACATGCTGTCTCAGATCTCTATACATCTTGTTGGCACCGGGATGCATAGAGTACTGGGATCGATGCGCCTCCTGGAGAACCTCCTCGTGCAACGACCCACTCGGCACACACAACCTGGTACCATGCCGCAATGAACCATCATCAGCAATGGTGAAGTCGTCTGCTAAACCCATCTGAACCTGCTCCCTGATGCTCCTCAGGGACTCATCCTCAAACTGCGTAGCCCTGATCTGGTCTACCAACTCTGACTGAATCTGCAGTCCCCACATCTGCATCTCAACTCCAGGCACTATCACCTCAATACCCAAGCTCTCTAGATCTGCCAAAAGATAACGATCTGTAGTCAGGCACATAGCCACCGGATACCTGCTCAATGCATCCGCAACTACGTTCGCCTTCCCTGGATGATACTGCAATGATATGTTGAAGTCTTTCATCAACTCCAACCATCTCCTCTGCCTCATGTTCAGCTCTTTTTGGGTAAATACATACTTCAAGCTCTTGTGGTCTGTGAAGATCTCCACACGCTCTCCGTATAAATAGTGTTTCCACAACTTCAGAGCAAAAATGACCGCTGCCAACTCCAAATCGTGGGTAGGGTAGTTCTTCTCATGAGGGCATAATTGCCTGGAAGCATAGGCAATCACCCTCCCATTCTGTTGCAATACACAACCCAGTCCCTTCCCCGATGCATCACTATAGATAGTGAATCCTCCAGAACCTGATGGCAACGTCAACACTGGAGCTGTCGTCAACCTCCTCTTCAGCTCATCAAAGGCGATCTGGCACTCCTCTGACCAAACAAACTCCACGTCCTTCCGAGTCAGCCTGGACAACGGCTCTGCAATCCGGGAAAAATCCTGAACAAATCTCCTGTAGTAGCCTGCCAGTCCCAAGAAACTTCTGACCTCGGCTACTGAACTCGGAGCACTCCATGCCTCAACTGCCACGATCTTTCTTGGATCCACCGAGATACCCTCTCCAGTCACCACATGACCAAGGAATTCAACCTTGTCAAGGAAGAACTCACACTTCGAAAGCTTTCCATAAAGCTCCTCCTTCCTGAGAGTCTCCAGCACTATCCTCAGATGCTCCTCGTGCTCCTCTGGGGTCTTCGAATACACCAAGATGTCATCTATAAACACCACCACAAACCTGTCCAGATGCTGATGGAACACCTTGTTCATCAGATTCATGAACACTGCCGGGGCATTGGTCAACCCAAACGGCATCACCAAGAACTCATACTGTCCATATCTGGTCCGAAAAGCTGTCTTCGGAATATCCTCCTTCCTGACCTTCACCTGGTGGTAGCCTGTCCTCAGATCAATCCTGGAAAACACCCTCGCTCCGCTCAACTGGTCAAATAGATCATCAATACGCGGCAGCGGATACTTGTTCTTGATTGTGAGGTTATTCAGAGCCCTGTAGTCGATACACATCCGTATCGACCCATCCTTCTTCGGCACAAAAAGTACCGGAGCACCCCATAGAGAAGAACTAGATCTGATAAATCCCTTGTCCTGAAGCTCATCCACCTACTTCTTCAACTCTATCAGCTCACTGTTGCTGACTCTATAGACGTGCTGGGATATCGGCTCCGCGCCTGGCATCAAGTCTATAGAGAACTCCACGTCTCTGTCCGGAGGTAACCCTGGCAACTCCTCCGGAAAGACATCCATATACTCCTCTATCAGTGGATGTAGCGACCTCGGCTCTACCACCAGGGCTCCGCAGAAGACTCCCTCGGTCTGCTCCGCTGCTCCTCTGGCAAACTGAAACTCTGGCTCACCCGGCGGACTGAACAAAACTCTGCCTCCACGACAATCTATACTAGCACAATACGTACTCAACCAATCCATCCCGAGTACAATATCGTAGCTCGGAAGTGGCATTACGAGTAGGCACATACTCAACTCCCGGCCTCCCAAGGTAACTCTCCGGTCTCTACAAACATCACGGACTAGGATGATACCACCCCCGGTCGTGATCTTGCAGAGTCTAGCTAAAGGTTCAGCAACAAGATGGTGTCTAACAGCAAAAGATACAGACACAAAGCTATGGGAAGCACCGGAATCAAATAAAGCAAGTGCTGGAATGGAATCAAGGAGAACACATATCAAAAGGAGTCAATACAGTGCAAGAAACGATAACATCAATGAAGGACAGTGATATTGCGAAAGAAAACAATTTCAGAAAAATTAAAGATAGCAAAAGGAAGTAGGAAGGGTCCTAGTTGTGATTGAGCACACTCTCTCTCAGCCTATATCCTATAGCAGGTAAACTAAAAAGCAGACCTGCATGGGCCACCACCAAAAACGTGTCACGACCCGCACCCGAAAATCGGGCATGAGCCGTGGGTACGTCCAGCCTACGCCGCAGAATCGGCGGTAGAACGCTGTAAAGGTCCGTTCTAGGTCAACCATATCTATCTATATCTCACTGAAAAATCCGGGCATGACCTCTCCAAAAGGAGGGCAAAACCACGCAATATATATATCAAAATAATCTTCTCCCGAAGGAGGGCAACCACGCAATATATATATGAATCTCAATCATAAAATCTAGGGGAAGAAATAAGCACGATATGATATAAACAAAGAAATCCAGAACCAAGAGAGCAAGACAATCCAAAATAATACAGTCCAAGTCTAAAAGCTACAATATCTCACAGAAGCACAAAAGAATAAGTACAGTCATCCAAAATACAAACCACAAGGAAAACCCAGGAAACCCACCTAGCTAACTAGGGTGCTATCGGCGTCTCCTCGGCGCACTCCTCCTCGGGGTCACAACAGTCGTCAATACCAGGCCCGTAGAACGTAGGGCAAAAGTCCTCAGGATCCTCTGAAAAAAATATGCCCAGTCAGGACTGGAGCGAAGTATATAACTCTGAAAGCAACTCCAAATACATGGTAAGGTGTATATGACGAGCAATAGAAAAGTAATCAAGATGCACAGGAAATAAATATATGCTGGAGCACAATAAGTAGCTGCAATGTAAACTGGAGAACAATACAAGTAGTGGAAAAGTAACTGCAGGTGAGAAACATGAATACTAGCTAAGTGCCTTGAGCACAAGTTCGTTATATGATCGGCTTAGGTTGCACATAAAAGTCACTACGATAACTCCGTTATGCGTGAGTTGCATAACCGACATACACATGAATACTGTTTGGCTTTGATCATATAACCAACTCACTACTCCCCTCCCCCACTAATACCATTGGATCCAACCACAATACGCTACGTACATGATAATAGCTCGCGCACACGAAGGCGAGAGCACAAGAAGCACATGATAGCACATGATAATCAATACCCGAAGCACATGATGAAATACACGTGATGGAGTACCCGCTGAACACGGTAAGGGGGATAGCACCTCATGACGGGATCCACTAGTATCAGCTCGTGTAATAAAGTGTCAGAATCAAGTATTACAGTTCTAGAACAGGTGATATAAACGCTATCATGAAATGGAAACTATCAGAGGTAGGTACTCGCCTTATGTCCTGAGCAACTGATGAGGATCGAGGTCCGGACCGGTGACACAAGGACCTAATACGAAAAGCAAGGATTAAACAGGGTTCTAAGCATTTAAACTGATATAAAATAATTAAAAACAGGCTTCTAGGGCTATTCTAGGTCGAACGGGTCAAACTGGTAAAAATTGGGTCAAAAAGTCAACCTGAGGTCCAAAAAGTCAACTCTAGGTCAAAACTAGGTCAAACGTTGACTTTTACGGTCAACGGGGACAATTATGGTCAAAGCTAGGTCAAACTAGGGTGCCCCTGAAATTCTAGGTCAAACCGAGCTCATTAAGCTACTAAACTCACAAACTCGCCTAATCGAGATACCGGGATACCCTCGGTATCCGATACCTCGCCCTAGGCCATGCACCCCGCCTAAATCCGCTAAAACCTATGCTAGCACGCGTAATTATATATATATAAACATATAAAAATCACTTCCAAGCATTTCCTAGGCTAATGCTCAAATACCCCGCTCGAAACTCAATACCTTGAATATCTCAAGGTATCGAGATACCTCGGTATCTCAAGGTATTGAGGTTTCGCTCTAAAACCCTCTAACTAGCTACCTAGCTATTAATTATATACCTAGTTATTAATCTAGGCTAGGTAATATAGATATCTACTATATTTATATATATCTAAGTATGTATATACCTATGTATATAGATATCCACACACATTTACCCGATTACCCATTATCTTACCTATACACCTATATATGTATATAACTTAGGCATATAGATATTTATATCTCTTAGATAGGTATATCTAAGAATCTAGTTATCTACCTATCTAGTATCTATCTATCTATCTAAATACCTAGCTATCTATCTATCAATATCTATCTATCTATCTATCTATCTAATTATCCATAACTTATCTTACCTATTTATCCAACTACCTATCTATCTCTCTAATCAAGCTAGCTATCCATCCCTCGCTACTCGCCTCGCCAATGCGCTGCTGCTGCTCCCTGGCATTGCTGCTGCTGCTGCTGCTGTGCTTCGCATTGCTGCTGCTACTGCTCTCAAAGCTGCTGCTGCAGCTGATGATGCTGCTGTGCTGCTGCTGCCCCTTGTTGCTGCTGCTGTGGGGGCAGCAGCTGCTGCTGCTGTTGCACAGTGGTGGCTGCCTCCCCCCTTATCTCACATACACACACACACACATCCATATATATACATATATATATCACTATATATATATATATACATACATATATATCTATATATCTATAACTAGATATCTATATATATATACACTCATCTACACACTCTAACACACACACTAACACACTCACACACTAATACACACACACACTCACAACACTAACAACACACACACACATAAATATATATACATAGCTACATATATATATACACTTAATATATATATATATATATATATATATATATATATATCTACACACACTCTCAACTATATATATATACATACACCTATATATATATATATATATATATACATACACACACACAAGCACACTTACACATATACATATATATATATACACATAGACATATACATATACAAGTACATAAATATAAATACACACATATATATATAAATATATATACATAAACACACATACATATATATAAATATATATATATATAGACACATATCAATACAAACACAACCACGCACACAACACTCAAACCACACGCCCTACTCACGCCCAACGACCCCGACACTCACCAATACCCTAAAATATATAAAATATAGCCCGAAAACTCTAGCACACACTCCCCGATACTAACCCAACGCGCGTACAAGCCCGGAACGAGGAAACCAAGTCAAAATGGCCGTTCGGTCATTTCGACGAACACGTGGTGCGCGGCTCGGAAAACCTCCTGAAACGCACACCAAACGAACTCAGAATCGGCCCAAAATTTATCCACGCGCTCTACACGATGTCTAGATCCTAGAAAATGTGCTCCCGCGTCGATTCTAGGTCCGTGGTGGAAATACACACGCACTTAGAATCGGCGACGACGAAAAGCCCCAATTTCGCCCGAAACGCCCATTTCTCCGCGATACGGCTTCCCGTGTCCAAATGGAGACACGCACTCACCCTCTAGACACCCGACAACGTCTACCTAGGTCCATCTAACCTAGGACATCACCCAAAATTGGGCCAAATTCGGATTCCACCCGAATTCGACACAAAATCTAATGTCAAAGTCTCTAAACTCACCCAAACTAGTTCCAACTTCCTCCTACGGGTAGGGTTAGGGTCTAGGAGGGTTCTACAACACTAATTACACTACACAAAAATAATTAGGAAGGGGAAAGTTAGGTTTTACCTCTTGGGAGTTGGAATCCCAAGGCCAAAGTCTCACAATCCCTAGAATTCACCTCCCTCAAGCTCCAAGCCACCAATTCTAGCTCTCACACTAGATCTAAGCTCCTCACACCTAGGTTAGAGAAAATGTAAGGTTAGGGTTAGCTTAAGGAAGAAGGAATGAAAGAAGAAAGAAGAAAAATGGAAGAGGGAACTCACCTTAGAGAAGAAGGAAGAAGGAAGAAGAAGTGGAGAAGAAGAAGAAGTGAAGAATATGAAGAGGGGGGGCTGTGCTTGCTGTGATCGGGTGGGGGCTGCTGTGTTCTCACAGAAATGGGTAGGTAGGGGCCGGCCATGGGTAATAAAGGGGGTTCCACTAAGTCCAAATGACCAAAATGCCCTCCCGTAACTCGGTTTTGGGTTTCGGGTCTCCAAATGCACTCAAACTAGTTCCAAATCTCTCCAACTAACCTCCTAAAAAATAAAATAATAATTCTAGGCCCCAAAATAATTCTCACAAGGGTGTGGGCTGGGTCGGACATGGGTCCACTAGGGTCTGACATGGGTCCAGGCTAGCCAAAACCCTAAAACAATCAAAATAAAAATAAGACAAGCACTAATTAATTATAAATATAAATAATTAAATACAATACACTATTTATCAAATAAAAAAAAATATACCCTATTTTCTAGAATTGGGTAGTGACAACCACTGGCGTACTTAGAGTTTAAGTACGGGCGCTAAGTTGAGATGACAACCGATGTGATAATCGATAGCCAAAAACTCGGAGAGTTCGTTCAGAGGTAATATGAACATGACAAACTTTCGGGTTGTGACTCCACTGAGGTGGAGTCATACATCTGCTCAGAGGTAATATGGATATGGCAGTTTTTGTGGACTCAACACCACTGGCGTACTTAGAGTTAAGTACGGGTGTTGAGATGAGATGACAATCGATATCAGAGGTAATATGAACATGATAATCGATAGCCGAATTTTAGGAAGGTTTGTTCAGAGGTAATATGAACATGACAAACTCCCTGGGTTGGACCTGAAGAATCCACTGGGGAAACTTTTTAGATTCATCATCTGGTATTTTCTTGAGGGAGTAAATTGTCACATCAAAGTGAAACCAATTTGCAGTGATCGTATCCTCGTTTATAGATGCAAAGTGATGACCTTGGCATCGATCAACTCCTGAATTCTTCTTTTTAGTACATAGCACGCCTTTGTAGGATGATGAATGTACTGATGAAAGAGACAATAATCTGGGTCATCGTCTTTGCCAGCCCTCTCAGGGTATCTGATGTTGGGTAGCTAAAGTTTGTTTTCCTTCATCAACGTATTGAAGATTTCACTGATGTCATCTTCATTTAAGGAGAAAGTCCCTTTTGGCCTTCGGGCTCCTGATGCTTGAGTTCTATGGTCTTTTGGGAAGATCGTCATCGTTGCATCATCTTCGGATTCTGAGGGAATTCTACCCCCAGCTTTGGATGTTGCTCGGTTTTGTCGAGGGAGACTACCCCCAGACTTGTCGTTGCACTTGCGGAGATCACAGCGCTCATCTGGTTCTCCGTAGAGGTCAGATGTTGTCTTGCGCACGGAGCATGATTTGTACTTCCGATTTGGCGCTGAGGCATCATCAAAAGTTTTTTCTGTACCGCGCGTAGCGGGAGACTGGTTTCTACGCGTAGAGCGCAGTGGATACTTTTGGGTTAGCGCTGAGGCTTTGCCTGAAGTTTTGTCTGTATCACGTGTAGCGGAAGACTAGTTTCTACGCGTAGAGCGCAGTGGATACTTCTGGGTTAGCGCTGAGGCTTTGCCCGAAGTTTTGTCTGTACCGCGCGTAGCGGGAGACTGAATTTTACGTGCGGGGCACGGAGGGAGCAATGCTACAACCTTATTGGTCGGAGAGATCGGAGAGTCCACAAGAATGGTAGAGGATGTCTTGGGCATCCAGACCTTGCCAGCTTCCTGTTGTCTTGGACGGAGAGAGGGTGAGAGCTACCCCCGGTTCGAAGCATATCTTCGTAGGCAGACTGGTCGAATTGGACGACCAGTATCTTCTTCACGGTTCCTACAGATACCGCATCGTGTTGAGCAATTACTTCCTCATCAGAAGAGAAAGATGTCCCAAGCAGAGTCGCCATCTTGTTTGTGGTATTAAACGAAAGAATGGAAGATGTTTTCAGGATGGGGTTTATACGAAACCCGCCTTCTTTGGTTTACAAACAAACTTGTACAATTTGATCCTATACGAGGATATGGGAGTACAATTTATTTAATCTGGGTAAATATTACTATAGGTGTCTGATCTGTAGTCGATCACTTTAGCCCTTGGACCATACAATATTGAAGAAGTACCGTAGAAGACAGGAAGCAGCTTCGAATGTTGCAGAAGAGGGTGGATGCACAATGCCAAAGTCGTCGATCCCTACTCTTTGCCTGAGCTCCGGATTCTTCTCTCTCTCTCTCTTTCTCTCTCTTGACCTCTGGTTCGATCTTCCAATTTGTCGACCCTGGATCTGATATTGGTTTCTTGACCAATTTTTTGACCTTGTTCCTCATTGATAGAGGTCTCTATTTATAGAGTTTTAGTGACAGTGACCACTCCGTCGGTGTAGAAACCGAGGAGTAGAAAGTACAGCACCCTTTTATACAACGGTTAAAGTAACAAATGCCTGCGTATAGATGATCCTTTGAATGAGCGTGTGACGTGGGTCCAACTAAGGGACAAAATGCGTATAATCGCTACGAAGATCATGGCGTAGAAGCCACGTAGGTAGGTATCCATTGTGTAGAAGAGGTTGGCATAGAAGCCAAATGTCTGCCACCATGGCATAGAAGCCAAATAGTTATCAAACCAGCATAGAAGTCGAATAGGCGTAGAAGCCGAACAGGCGTAGAAGCCGAGTAGGCGTAGAAGCTGAGTGGTCGTGGAGGCCGAACAGGAGTAGAAGCCGAGTGGTCATAGAGACTGAGCGGGCGTAGAAACCGAATGGGCGTAGAAGCCGAATAGGCGTAGAAGCCGAGTGGTCATAGAGACCGAGAGAGCACAGGAGTTGCATGGGCGTAGAAGCCGCTGCGTACCGTGCCAGAGTGCTGATGGGGACGTCTTAGCCGGAATTACGGCTTTTGAAGATATAATCAAATCTCTTGCATTAAATGCCGAGATTTGCCACCATCCTGTGCATTAAATATGGAGGTGTGTCTTTGAAGGTCTGCAACCCCTTCTGTGCATCAGTCGCAGAGACGTGCCTTGAGAAACTGTCACCGCTCTGTGCATTAGACGTAGAGACGTGCCTCGACCCCGTACGGAGTGCAGCTTTTGACGTGGCAGGCGGTTTGTCTACTGCAGAACGTAAGACAGCTCGTGTCTGCCTGTGTAAAATAAGGCAGCGTATCCCTTCGTGCTTGTAAAAGCAGTTTACGCAAAGGGGATGGCGGTATTTGACGGCCTGGGTCGCAGTGCTGTGCCATCATTATAGCAGTCGTCTGGATAGTCGAGCCGTATCCCTTTGTCAGAAGTCCAGACGTCAGGTTCATTGCAGGATCTTCATTGCAGGGTTTGACAGGTTCACCTCGGAGAATACGAAGCGTCTCTTGTACACCTTAATGCTGCGTCTGAAAGAGGATGAGTTTTACGCCCTGGAGGCGATCAAGCACCTTGTTTACGCTGAAGCGGCTTGGACGTACTGCCTTACGCGGATGGTCCTTTTGAGCTTTCATATTTCCTGCTGCGTTTTGGCGGAAAGAGCTCTGTTGCACGCTTGATGGCTCTGAGGGCCTCTGCTTACGCTGCTCTGCACCAATATGCCGCGTATAGTTATCCGGCGTATTTTTCATGCTTCTACACCTGGTTCTGCAGTCAGTGATGGTAAAGATGATCCCACGTCCACTCCTTCAGAATTCAATTGACCTATCAATCAATTAATACACTTAAGGGTCTAATCAAGAATTCTCATAATTATAACTTATTTATATAATTTATTCTTTGCCATGTACAACCAAGCCTGTTATTATTTCTAACATCTTACTTTACTTTTATAGGGTATCGAAATCTAGTTTTTCAAAATTTAAGTTTAAGTCCCCAATTAAATGACATGAACATAAATCATATAATCTTGATTTAAATATAATTTATATTCATTTTAACAATAAATTTCCAGATTTGACAAAATAATATATTTTAAGATTATGGCTACTTTAGGTTGACTAGTTTTGTCCGAAACTTGTTCGGACATTGTCAGTCCATTAGTATGGTTTATATTTATAAAAAATTATCTTATATCA
The DNA here is from genome assembly GCA_036927795.1 of Iris macrosiphon. NCBI lineage: Eukaryota > Viridiplantae > Streptophyta > Magnoliopsida > Asparagales > Iridaceae > Iris > Iris macrosiphon. The sequence continues at coordinate 78,170,260 of JAYESA010000012.1, forward strand.
TATTATATTCTGATTTAATCTCAAAAAATATTCACCTATTTATTACTTCCAAAGTAACCTCTATTTACTAGAAAAATAAAGTCATAAAGTCACCCGAAACATAGGCTAGTGGCCCTTATTTTTAAGGTTCAAGTTTGACATAAAAATATCATAAATATAAATTTGAAATAATTTATTTATATAATTAAAATACATATAAATTTAGTTTTAGGAATTAAGATCAAACCCTCCAAGAATAGTATCACAAAGTCATGTTGTGCGTCGACTAGGTATTTTGGCAACTTGATGCTAGTTTGTACATGCAACAATACCAACTTGAGTACTAAATTATATTATTTAATTTTCTGAAATTTAATAATAATTATATATATAAATAATTATATAACATCATTCATGCAACCATCTCAACTATGCTATCTAGCTATTCTTGCAACTTGGCCAAGTAGTCTTTGCGTCCAATATTTCCATCGACATAAAATATGATTAATTATATAATTATAATATTTATATTTTGAATTAATAACACATAATTTTTTAGAATTATTTTATATATATTTATCATAATAATACTCATTGAACCTTGTCTACCATTGGTGCGTCATGTCCGTGTCATGATTGTTCGATTTTCTTGGAATAGTTTTTGCATAGAAATACAAATTTCTCATACATGGATTTATTCCTACTTATCATCTAATATTATCATGAGTTATACAATCTTTGGTTCATAGAGTAGGAAAAAGAATCTAAGTTGGAAGACTTACCCGTATGTGATTACGGCGTGGTCCTTTATCGCGACACGGACCCTTCGGAGCACCAAACAGACTCCAACCTCCACAAAACTTGAGAGGGTGCTTGGAGGCTTCATATAGGAGGTAAATATTCAGTTTAGAGGTGATTTTTAGGGCTTTGAGCGAATGGACAACAGCTGCAACCAGCAGCAAGTAGTCGATTTCTAGGGGTGGCTAATCTCTTGTTCTAGGGCTTATTAGCTTGTGGGGGATGAAGTGGAGGTTGGGAAGAAGTGAAAAAAAGTAGAGAAGGATAGAGAGAGTCTGAAGTGGTCGTGGAAGAGAGGAGGGAGGATATAGGGGCGGCCACAAAGAGGGAAGTAGATGTTAGGGTTAGAGTTTGGTGATAAGTTGATATATATATATATGGGCTTTTTAAATATATTTAAATATATGAGGGTTTCTCCTAATGCTAATAAGGTTCGGTCAAGGGAGTGGCTTCTCTTGGCCAAAAAGGAAATGGTGGGATTGGTTGTTATGGTTAGGATTGGATAAAGTTTGGTTGTTGGGTTGGTTAGGGAGTTGGTTAGGTAGTTATTTGCCAACTAGGACGCCACATATACCACTTTCTATAGATATAACTCCTATATATATATATATATATATATATATATATATATATATATATATATATATATATATATATATGATGATTTTTGGGTGCACTACATGCCTTTATGTGTTTGGGTTGGGTTTGGGTCAAGTTCTAGTCAAAAGGAGGCAATTTTACGGTAACCGTAATTCTAGACGTTCGTCAATATTTTTGGAGCATGGAGGAGATCAAATAAATACAACATCCATGTTCCAAGTAAATTAGACTCAATTAAAATTATTATTATAAATTTTGTTGGAGGAAAAAAGGTCGTGCATTGCTCAAAATATCAAAGCCATGGCAAATGGTCATATCTAAATTAAGGTTTTAGAAATTACTACTCTAATCTATTAAACTAAATAAAATAAATTAAAAAATACCAAAATAAACCTATTCAAAAATGAGGGGGCTTACAATCTACCCACCTTAGAAGAATTTTGTCCTCGAAATTTAAGATCTTCAATAACATATATATATATATATATATATATATTCTCAATTAGAATTCAAGCAATAAAATCATGAAGTCAAATCGCTTTTGTTATTTAACAAAGTCCTCAAAATTTACTTCATCCTCACAGCTTAAAATTTTAAAGTAAATCTTTGAAATTTGAATTTATTTTCAAAATTTTAAAATCCAATAATTTATTTTTTTAAAATTCAGATTCTCAAGTCATAACTATTAATTACAATCTAACATTATTTTCTCAAAATTTTAAATCTCATTTATAACAGTCTTCAAAAATTTAATAATTCAATCATTCAAATGTAATTCCATATCCAAACTTAAAAAAATCAAATCCAAAAATTTATCTCCATCCTTGAAAATTTGTATCTCATATTGTAGTCATTTCTCAAAATTTTCTAATAATTCAAAATTTTTCTTATAGCCATTGTCTTGTCCTCTCTGCCATTACGTATATACGAATTTTTGGTATTTAAATTAATGTCATCCTCAAACATTAATTAATGAGTCAATCCTAAAAATTTAAAAGTTAAAGATAATTTCTCAATTTAAATCCTACTAATGCATATCTCATGAATAAATTTAAATATTCAAAGTCTCATCATCAAAATTTGAATTTGAAAGCTACTCCATCAATCGTATCTCTAAAAAAAAATTCTTCAAATATTGAATTCAAATTAATTCCTTAAAAGTCAATTCTATAAGTGATAAAGTCAATCATTATATTGTTATTCCTTTGGTTTAATCCAACCCATAAATCAATTCTCAATATAAAATTAAACTCTTATCACTCAAAATCCTCAATATTATCCGTGAATTCCTTTAATTTTATCTCAAACTTCTAATTAAATTTTAAAATTAAATCTTCAAAATTTAACCACTTCAAGATTTAAACTCCTCAAATTTAAATTAAACTCAATTCTCTCTTTTAAAATTTATTATTATTCTACTCATTCAAATTTCTTTAAAACCCTCAAAATTAAATTGATGAGATCCCAAGTCCTCAAATTCTTAAACTTGAATTTAATTCAAATCTTCAAAAAAATATAATTTGAATCCAAATCTTGTAGTCCACTATCTATATTGTTAATCTTCTTTATTTTCTCAAAATTTAAATTTAATAGCCCAATACTCAAAATTTTAAATCAAATCTCCAAAATTTTATTCTCCAAATTTAAATTCCAAAATTTAAACTCTGATAGATTTAAGCCCTTAAAATTTAAAGAGAAATCAAATCCAGTATATCATGTCATTTCCAAAATTTAAAATTCAATCCTACCATATAAACCTTTAAATTTCATCCTCAAAGTTTGTCGCATTTCACCATTTTAAAATTTAATTCTCAAATATTCTTTTTCTCAATTTTTCAAATTTTTGAATAAATTTTATTTTCTTGAAACGATAATACCTGTAACTTAATCAATTTTACCCTCTATAACATCATTAAACCTAGCAATCATAAAGCTATCCAACAAAATAATTCATAAATGACATATCTAATTCTAGCCAACCTTCTAAGATCAAATCAAATTCCCAAAATTTATAATTTTTAATACAATATATCTTTATCTCATCATATCTCAAAACTTAATTTAATTTTATCTATTCTTAAAATTTAAATCCAATCACATGGTTTAAAATAATTTCATCTAAAATTTTGAATTTTAAAAATTGTTCCATCAAATTTTACTCCTCTATATATTTTTTTTATATAATCAACCATAATTTTTACTTACCTTTAATTCAACAATTATCGCAAAACTTACTCAAATTCACCAAATATTATTTAACCTCTAAAATTTTCTCAAGAAAATATAAATCTATTTTATCAATCTCTTCTCAAAGTTTTAAAAGTTTAAATTCTATCATTTAAAATTTCTAATTTAAATCTAATTTCTCAAAACTTTATTTAATAACTCAATCTCAATAATTTAAGTTTAAATTCAATCCTCTAATTTAAATACAACCATTGCATATTCCCTTGAATAAATTTTAATTCAAATTCTCATCCACAAAATTTGAATTTGAAACTGTTATCTGATTTTTTTCTTTATATTGTCATTTTCCATACAATACTCAAACAATAAAATAATTATGAAATCTTCAAATTGAGATTCACCAATTCGCCACCTCTTCATATCCTAAAATTCTCAAATTTACATTCCAAGTCAAATCTTATCAAAATCTTCAAATTTAAATTCCACAAAATTTAAATGCTTCAAGATTCTTAAAATCTAAATTTAAATTCATCACATAATCTCTTTTAAATTTAAACACAAATCCATTCATATCATAATCTTTAAAACTTATGGTTTAACAAAATCGACAATGCTGTCATATCAAATTCTCAACCCTTTTTATTTAAATAAATATTTATCCTTGAAAATTTAAACTCCACAATATTTAAATTTATCTAAAATATTTTAATTTAAAATTTTAAATCCATTACATCATTATCGCCTTAAAATTTTAAATTAAATAAATCTCTAGCTGCTTATCTCATCATTTTTTTCTCAATTCAAAAAGAAACATCCCCCTTTTTTTTACATAAAAGTTTAAGCATCAAAGCACCAAAATTTGACAACTATTATCTTCATCAATTGATTAACCTCCAAACCAATTCGCTAGTCGAGAAACTTACCCACCTTAAACCAAACTATCTTATCAAAATACAATATTATATCCTAGCATGAACTCACTCACATACATCTAATAGGTTTATCTAATAGTAACCCATCACTTCTAATCTAAGCAATTGATAGACTCCATCTATTTTTAGGTTTCTACTGGTAATGTCTTAATCTATTCCCACTATAATATCTGGATATTATCTACCATAATCTTCACTACTCATGTAACTATCTACTTACAAATAATCTATCAAATATGTCTTCTTTGTCTTGACAATAATCTTCTCCTGGGAAGATCACCGCGCATGAGTGTTCGTCTCTCTGAGTTAGAGAAAAACGAGAATCAAAGAATAAAAGTTTCAAGAAAGTATGGATGATTACAATTTTGAGGTTCAAGGACGATATTAGAAATCAAAGGAAGTTCCAATAGCAATTGTGGATTGAGATCCTAACAACCTTATCCTAACCGCAGGCTCGCTCGGCACAATAACGTAACCAAAACGATATGCTTTGACCTGCATGGGCTACCAAAAAAATATGTAATGCCCCATTCCCAAAATACGTAGAACTAGAAATACGTAATATGCCAGCTACGCATTCGACCAGACTCTGGTCTGACTCGAATACATATAAGCTGTATAATAAGGGTAACTATCTAAGAATACTGAAAATATATGTGTCATAATCCACATAAAGAATAAAATATCAAGAATGAACTACATATGCTAAAGTCGGCCGCCTAGTAACACATAAGCTCGATTAGACTCGAGAAAGAAATATGAGTTTATAAAAACTAGGCTACATCAACAGATGAATAAACAATATAAATAAATAACCATAACTCTGGTAGAAATAATATAAGTACCTGACACTAATGCCCGCATGACAAGCAACACACATCAGCAACTCTAAAGGCTCCATAATCGTCTATGCTGCAAAAACTGGCAGGGGACCAGGTCCTCAGAGGGATGTTACAAGGTACAAGAAAATAACAAGCTAGAAGTAAACAATATAATGTTACGAAAATGGGAAAAGCTACTACGACCAACTATGTTGCAAATGAGAGTATGGTATCGTACCCTGGGCTGGTACTCACGGAAGATCTCAAGGGACACTTCCGTAATCTAATAGTACACTCAAGGCTCCATGTGAAGGAACTAGGAGGAAGCTGTATATATATATAATACCTTAGATTCTGTATAGGAAATCTAAATCCTAATACATAATAAATAGTAATAAAATATGCCCAGAGCACGATGAAGACTCTCCCCACCCAATGTAACCTCACATCTCAATCAAGACACGCAAGATCATGACCTCTAACTATCAGCACAAGTCATAGTCAATATGTATAGCTATAAATATCACTATAGCATGCAACATGTAGTCCTATCCAGAGTCCAAGTACAACAAACAAGTCGAGAAGGACTCTATCACATGAATATCGTATCAAGTGTCCTACGGTCAGATGTGCAAATAACATATGCACAAATCATAGGTTCGAAAGAATGACTCTCTAACTACGATACTCGACTCCGCAGGGGATGTTGGTACCCGAATCTTGTTCGGACACAAAGTATCATATAACGACCCTAGGCTCAACAAGTACATCAACCAAGACATACAATTATAATATCTAATGCATAAATAATATCAAATAAATAATTTAGAACTGTAAACATCTTGGCAAGGTACACTAATCTGGGTCATCGACTTTGCCAGCCCTCTCAGGGTATCTGATGTTGGGTAGCTGAAGTTTGTTTTCCTTCATCAATATATTAAAGATTTCCATGATGTCATCTTCATTGAAGGAGAAAGTCCCTTTTAGCCTTCGGGTTCTCGATGCCTGAGTTTTACGGTCTTCCGAAAAGATGGTCATCGTTGCATCATCTTCGGACTCCGAGGGAATTCTACCCCCAGTTTTGGATGCTGCCCTATTTTGTCGAGGTAGACTACCCCCATACATGTCGTGGCTATTGTCCACAGAAGTTGATTTAGAAAGACCTGCCTCTGGTATTACAGGATCAGACTTAGGAGGTTTAGAGTTTGCAAGAGATGCAGTGTACCCCAACCCAAAACGAGTTTGTTGATAGTAAGGATTACCATACAACGATGTTCATATGCCTTTTCCATGGTTGAGGCCTTGTTTCAACTTCAAATCATAACTCATGCTTTGTATAATCTTTAAAGCTTGTGGGCTATATCTGTGGATTTGTATTTTTCCAGCATCAGACTCGCGAGATTCTTCTTGTACAATCGGTCTATTTCGCATTCGACCAAAGATTATTTGATGCTGATCGTTGCGAGTCAGTGGAATAATAAAGACAGAATCCTCATGTGGCCCATATGTCATGACGACCTTAGATATTTACGCATCTTCCCACATGATCTCCCTACGCGGGTAGTCAGGGGAACTGAATCCTGATTATGACTCCTATCTTTGCATTTTTGGATCAAGAATTCTCGTAAGTCAGGAGGATTAACGGAAGAAGAAGAGGAAGAAGGCTTATTCCTCCTGTTTATATCAGTTGGAATACGGATATTGGGAACCATAACTCTCTCCCTGCCACCCGTATATAGTAGTTCAGCCATGTGGGTAGGACAGGATCCACAAGGAGCGTATCTATCCGAAAACTGGGCTTTCTTTACGCTGTGGGGCTGGACCTGGCGTAGTCTAGAATTTTGCTCAGGCTGGCATAAAACTGAGGAAGTCCTCAATCGGCCATCAGCTTCTCGCGTAATCTGGAGAGCGGGCAGATTCTTCTCTTGATGGCGTAAAGGCCGAGAGGTTGAAAAATCCGCTACTTGTTTTTCCTAGCATTGATTGCAAGGATCATTTGCTTTTCCACGGAGGGAAGATGCATTTTTACGCGCGGAGCACGTTTGGAATTTCTGAATTGGCACTGAGTCATTATCAGAAATTTTGTCTGCCGCGTCACAGACGGGAGACTGAATTTTACGCGCAGAGCGCAGAGTAGACTTCTGGGTTAGCATTGAGGCATTACCAGAAGCTTTGTCTGCCACGTCACAGAGGAGAGACAGAGTTTTATGCGCAGAGCGTGGAGCAGACTTCTGGATTAGCACTGAGGCATAACCAGAAGCTTTGTCTGCCACGTCACAAACGGGAGATAGAGTTTTACGCGCAGAGCGTGCAGGTTGCAAAGCTACAACCTTGTTGGTCGGAGAAACCAGAGAGTCGGCAGGAATGGTAGGGGATGTCCGGGGCATCCACACCTTATGCAGTTTCCTGTTATCTTGGACAGAGAGGGAGTGAGAGCTACCCCCTGCTTGAAGCATGTCTTCATAGGCGGATTGGTCGAATTGGACGACCAAGGTCTTCTTCATTGATCTTACTGATACTGCATCGTGTTGAACAATTGCTTTCTTGTCAGATGAGAAAGTAGTCCCCAGCAGAGTCGCCATCTTGTGTTTGATAATAAACGAAAGAAATAAAACTAGGTTTATACGAAATCCTTTCTTTGGTTTACAAACAAGAAGTACAATTAATCCTATACGAGGATGTTAAGTACACAAATTTAATCTGGGTAAATATTGCTATAGGAGTCTGATCCGCGGTCGATCACTTTGTCCCTTGGACCACACGATAATGAAGAAGTACTGTAGAAGAAGGAATAGCTTCAAAGATTGCAAGAGGGAGTGGATGCTTGATGTCAAAATCGTCGATCACTACTCTGTTTGTACTATTCTCTCTTCAATTTTATGACTTCTCTCCTCAATTCTTCGACCCTTGACCTCTGTCAATAGAGGTCTCTATTTATAGAGTTTAGTGACAGTAACTGTCCAGTCGGTGTAGAAGCCGAACAGTGGAGAGTGTGGCACTTTTTATGCGGCGGTTATAATAACTGCCACCCACGTATAAATGATCTTCTGAATCCGCGTGTGACGCGTGTCCCATTATGAGGTAACGCGTATAACTGCTACGAAGATCACGGCATGTAAGCCACGTAGGTAACTGCCCCTCGCGTAGAAAAGGTTGGCGTAGAAGCCAATGACTGTCACCATGGCATAAAAGCCAAATAGTTGTCAAATTGGTATAGAAGCCAAGTAGGCGTAGAAGCCTAGTAGGCATAGAAGCCTGATGCTGCATGGATAGGTAGCTAGCGTAAAGGATAGCCGATCCTCCTTCCTTGACTGAGGCCTTGAGCGTATTCTGGACCAAATAGCCTTATCACGTACCAACACAAATATAGCTTGAGTTGGCGTATTCCGAGGAGATAGCATACATCGTGTTCCTGTAGCTGAAAATAGCCAGGTCGACATATTTCAAGGAGATAGCGTATAGCGTGCTCCTATAGCTGAAAATAGCCTGATGGCGTAATATGCAGAGATGCTAATGTGGACGTATTAGCCATAATTATGGCTCACCCAGTCTTTGAAAGTAGAACCAAATCTTGTGCATTAAATGCAGAGATCTGCCCCCATCACGCGCATTAACTGCAGAGACGTGCCTCGAGCTCTGTATGAAGAGCAGCTTTTGACGTGGCAGTTCGTTTTGTCTCCTGCTGAGCGTAAAAGCTCACGTCTGCCTGTGTAAAACTAGGCAGCATATTCCCTTGAATGCGTAAAAGCAATCTGTATCAAGGAAATGTCATTAAATGATGGTCTGGGTCTCTGTGCTGAACCATCATTACAGCCGTCGTCTAGATAGTCGTGCAGTACTCTTTGTCAGGAGTCAGGTTCACTGTATGATCTGACAGGTTCATTCGAGGAATACGAAGAGTTCCCCGTACAACTTCCTACTGCATTAAAAGCGAGTAGATTTTACGCCGAAGGGGCAATGTAACAACCTTTTTACGCCGAAGCAGTCTGGAAATACTGCATTACGCGGATTGTTCTGGAGCTATATTTTACGCTGTACTTAACGATGAATCTCTGTTGTACGCCGATGGCTCTGAAGTCATGTCTTACGCCACACAATTTTGAAACTCTATTTTACGCGGTTTTATGCATACTGCGTACAATTCTGTAGCGTATTTTTTCATGCTTCTACAGCGATATAATCAATCAAAAGCGTAAGGAGAGAGAAATCTCCGTGGCGACAGTAGTACTTTCGAATAAACTCTATTATCATAATATTGTAATCAACTACTTCCATTTAAACACGGTCGACTCTTCCACAAAATAGTCAATGTTTGACCGATTGTAGTATACTGCTTCATCAAAGTAGGGCTGTAGGAGACAAAATTAAGACTCGAGCGATGAAGACACGCCCTTTGTCCCATGTTACTCAACTTGGATGTCTCCTCCTATAAAGAAGAACTCAAAAGCAAGTTCATCCAATCCTCCGGTCTCAACCAGTGTGTCGAGAAATCAGCCGCGAGGCGACCAACCAACTGTACCCACAGAAGGACTATTATAGGGCACTCATGGTGTATATTGGGTCGGGCAGTCCGAAAACCAGCCCGGGCCTTGCCTGGTCAACACCAGTCTGGGCCGGCCCGGACCCGGTCAACGGATCGGGCCGGCCCGGCTTGGCCCACCCTTACTGCGGGTCCGAGCTGGGTCCAAGATCCAGACCTGAAAGCTTGGCCCGGTTCACGTGCTGGGCGGGTCCGTGTTAACCGTTGGAGCCTGGTCAGACCGGCCCGGCCCGGCCCGACCCGGTCAGGCCCGCTCCAGGCCCAGTCTGACTCGGTCGATTTTTTTTGGATATAGTCGTTTGGGGGATATTTTTACCAAAATATTCTAGTTTTGTAGCAGTTATTTAAACGTTAGCGAGTTATTTTGGTCATTTTTGTTAAAAATAACCAAACTACCCTTATAACAACTTTATTTTGAGGGTATGAGGGGTCATTTTGGCTCAATTTTTTCTATAAATAGCCCAAAAATATGAAAAATAATCACAGTAATGTTTTTTCTTCCTTCTCTTACAAAATTATCTAAGCAAGCAATTTCTGAAGTACAACTCTCTGGAGGCCAAACAACAGTATTCTTAAGTCAACTTGTGCAAAATTTCTTGGAGGCTTCAAGTAACAATTTTTTCTTAATAATTATATTTTCTTATGATTTTTGATTTTTCTTTCCCCATCTCTTTCTCTCTTTTGTTTAGTTAGTAGATAAATATATTTTTTGAAAAAATATTTTTCAAATATGGATAGTACTGGTTCTAACCACCCTTATGAGGTAATTCAAAACAAAATTTTGATTATTATAATCAAATATTTAAAAATATTCCTATTCCTGATTCTGCGGCACTGACAAAAATGTCCCATCCTGAAGTTATGAGTATGGCTATAATTGTTGTAAATAGAAAAACAAAATATGTTTTGTGGAATTATTTTTAAAAAATATTTGTCACTGATAGTGAGGGTGCACTGGTTTTATATCCAAAAGATCAAAAATTAATAGCTAAAAGTGCGCAATGTAAGAAATGTAAGCAGGTTTGCAAATAGAAAAAAATGATGGCATATGAACTTTAAGAAGATACTATGAAAGTTGTTATGGCAAGAACACACTATAGACTGGACAAACACAGCTAAGTACCGATGCTCAAGGATCTTTTATAGGTAACTTTACTTATTCTAATACTTGTAACAAGACTGAGTTAACAAAATATATTATTTGTGATGAATAATCTTTTACATTTAGTGAGAGTGATTGGTATTATGATTATGCAAGTAGTATCCTTAATCCTTGTTTTACTAAAGTTTCTAGATCTAGTACTAGAGCAGAGGCTATAATTTTTTTTGAAAAAGAAAATGCTGCTTTGAAAGAAAGTTTTATGCATGTTAGTAAATTAGCTCTAACTTCTGATATATGGACTACTAAACAAAATTATGTTTATATTTGTATCATGATATATTATTTAGATTCAAAATGGATGTTGCAAAAATGTATCATTTGTCTAAGGCCTTTAGAATTTTCATATACCAGCGCTGTAATCGGTGGCGCTATAATACAATTTGTATGTGAATATGATATTCACAATAAAATATTTTTGTTTTCTTTTGATAATGCTAGTAATATTTTGAAAACATAATTTTTGCCTATACTAGAAGGTAGAATTTTTTATGTTAAATGTGCTTGTTATATTATTAATTTGATTGTACAAGAATGACTTAAATTCTTTCAACAAAATTTAGAAAATATTAGATTATGTTTACCGAGTTTGAGCACTTCTACAAGTAGACAACATGCTTTTAAAATTTTATGTACAAAATATGGTATTACTTTTAGGCGATTTGTTAAGGATGCACCACATAGATGAAATTCTACTTATTTAATGTTGAAATCTTCTATGAAGTTTAAAGATGTTATTATACATTATTGTAATGCTAATCCTAGTTTTAATTATCAAGTAACTGAGAATGATTGGTTAATCACTACTTCTATTTTTGAATTTTTAGAATTATTTTACAATACTACATGTATTCTATCTGGAGTTTGTTATCCAACTTCTCATTTAACTTTAACAGAAATTATTAACATGCATGTCTCATTTATTTTTTAAATATAGAAATATTCATGGTTTTGATTATGTCGTTTCAAAAATGTAAGCTAAATTTCTAAAATATTGGGGGTAATATACCTCTTCTATTTTGTTTGACTTCAATTTTTGATCCTAAGATTAAATTAGACGATTTTGATGATAATATGAAAGTTGATGCAGCTAGCCTGAAAGTAGAAATTAAGGATGTTTTAGATAGTTTAATTACTTTATATAAAGAAAGAGTTGTATCAAGCCGACCTGGTACAACCGTTCAAGGTAGTAGCTCCACTTACATGTCTAAATTATCATATGCTAAAAGTGTACTATCAAAGTCATTAGAAGTAGTCACAGTTCTTCAAGTTTTGCCTCCATATTCTATATGAAGACATTTGTGTCATCTCTTGTGCCGTCACGCTGCGTAGCCATATGAATTGATGTTCTTCTTTCTTCAACAGAAGTGTCATGACCCGCATCCGGAATGAGGGCACGAGTACGTGAACAATGCCCAGCCTATGCCACGATATCGGTGGTAGAATACTATTCTAGGTCAACAATACTATCTAAATATCTTATACCATATATATAAGGTACCTGTCATGTCATCTCAACTCGCTGAATACGGTAAGGGGATAACATCTTCTGACATGTGAAGGAGTACCCACTGAACACGGTAAGGAGATAATCAATACCCTATGCACACGATAAAATACATGTGAAGGAGTACCCGCTGAATACGGTAAGGGGATAACATCTCCTGACATGATCCATATAGTACCAGTCCGTGTAACCACTGTGTCAAAATCAAGTATACAGTCCAGAACAAGTGATATATACATTATCATGAAATAAAAACTAATAGAGAGATGTAATCACCTGAAATCTGATATGAAGTATCAACTGTATCCGGAATGATGCCTCGAAGACCTAAATATGGAATATTATATCAAAATATGGTTTTAAAATAATAAAATAAGTTACTAGTCAATTTCTAGATTATTAGGCCAAATCTAAGTCAAAACAGTCAAACTAGGTCAACTCTAGGTCAAACTAGTCAAACTAGGTCAAACTAGCTACTTCCAGGTTGTACGAGCCTATATCCAGGTTATTAAGTCCATACCTTGCTTATCTAGGCTATACTGGCTAATACAAGATACTAAAGTATTATAACTACTAAGTATCAATAGATAGTATATATATATATATATATATATATATATATATATATATATATATATATATATATATATATATATATATATAGTAGTTATCCTTAGCTAAATACTAACTTAGTATTGATGACCTTGGCTTTGAGCCATCCCTGGTATCAGTATCAATTTACCCTCTTAGTATCCAACACTACAACTTAGTGACATGACTAATACCTCATAATATAACTACCTACTAACAATAGCAGATAATACCAATACTTAATATATATAACTCATCTCTAATACTCTAATTGATAACTGACACTACTACACTAACTGATATTAGTATATTACTAACTTAACTTGTCCTAACCAACATCTTATACTAACTGGTAGCTAACTGTCATAACTTATATCTGATATCAACTAACATCCCTTCATTAACCAATACTAACTGATACTAATACTAACTAACTCTGAACCCGACCCCTCTAACCAACTGCAACTGCTTTGAACATCCTCACAGTTTCCCCCCTTACATGCTAACACTGCTGTGTATAAACATTGGCAACACCATATGATGTGGACTGCTGCTACCTCTTCAAATGGCCACTGTCCGCTAGTTGCTGCCATTCTTATATTGTACACTGTGTGTAGACCAAAGCAGTGCTCCTGCTCCTTACTTGCAGACCCCCCCCTCAACTGCAACTTGTCCGACCTCTACTGCCAACATCCAGAGCCTGCCTTCCCCTCCAACACACAATACAACATCAACTCAAACATATACCCCTTCACAGTCCCAATAACTGAATAGAATTCCCACACATAATACACAATATAAGTATACACTAATAGCTATGAACAGAAGATACACACTTAACTAGGATACACTCATACTCATCTATTAGTGCATAGAAATAATAAATAGTATACATATATAGTAGATATATAATTAGAAGGAATATAATTATATATAATATAATTACTATATCAATTCAATAATGTAGAGTATGTATGATACATAATATATCAATATGATAATTTAACAAACACAAGGAGTGCATCACCCAATATCATACTAGATCTATGATATCATTGTGATACGCCCTTGATATTCAATCCAAACCTCACCAACTCTCCACAAATGATATGAACAAGTCTAAAATCATAATTGAAGGCAATATAAAGTGCTAGCTACTCACTATAGTGCTTATGGCAAAATATGACATGTACAGCTCCCGTGTCGAAGGAAAACTCTCAAATTCTCCCATATCACAAAATATCATGATACGGCCTACTCGCATCCAATTGTGGATATGTAACTAGTCTCACACAACCAATATAATGTCAATTTGGTCCAATTGGCCAATTAACAAACACATGGTGCACGAATCTCAGATTTCCCCCAAATCGGACACAAACTACATTATAACTTTCGCAATAAGGGTCCCTAGTGGTCAATTCTTCTTCCTATAGGTAGCCTTAGTCCATAGGTGGGTTTCTAATAATTTAATTACAGAATTATAGTCTAATTAGAAGGGAAAAACTGAATTATACCTATTGGGAGATGGATTCCCAATGCAAGTCTCCAATTGGACTCAAAGAGGCCTCAATTTGTGCAATCTCCTCCTCCTTGATGATCCTTGCCTCCTCCTTTCTTCTAGTGCTTCTAATAGTAAAGTAGGAATAAAATTGGAAGGAATTTAGTAGGAATTTGGTGGAGGGATAAAGTGAATTGGGGATTTAGAAAATTGGGGATCTAAATTGAATGAACAAATAGATAGGAGAGAGAAAGAAGACCCCTCTTTAGTGGCCACCCCTCCTCCCTCATCTCCAAGTTTTAATAATTGTCCACGTTGCCCCTACATGCTAAATTATGAAGAATAATTAAGGAGGGCTATTTAGAAAGTCTCTACACTAATGCAATTTAGTCTAATCCTCTTAATTAACTAGAGGGAATAGTCTAATGGGCCTATCCATGTTGGGCTTACTAGTTGTCATAACAAGTCTTATTGGGTTCACTAGTGTCAAATCTAAATAATAGGCTAGCCTACTACTATAAATAAATAATATAAAGCACCAAAAATAATTATATAGCACACTAAGTAATATTTAATTCCTAAAAATAAAATAACTATGCCAAATTACTAAGTTACCCTTATTTGAAAAAGTGAGGGTGACAAGAAGGCAGGGTATCGGAAGAAGAGTAGATCGATTCTATGCTCTCAACCTTGGATTAGGACCTGATTGGTAGGCTACCCCTAGAGGTAGTAGCATATTTTGTAGATGGCTCTTTGACCTGATTCCTTGGTAGATACATTCAACGATACCAAATTGGATTGATGTCCTTTGCTCATCATCTGATTGCGCTGGATTTACAACCAACGTTGGAGGTTGGCTAGCCTTTTTTGACATACTAGGTTTCTTCTAACTAGACTCATGCCCCAGCATGTTGACAGAAGTGTACGATGGTTTCCTGTTGGTAGTTTGTTGTAGTCGTCGTCTTCGAGTCGATAGTGAGACCGCTTGGAACCTGTCAAGGCAGAAGGTCATACGGGCATTGTATAATACATAGAGCAATGGTACCTTATTAGAATATGATAAAAATAGCCCAAGCAAGGATACGAGGCCTCAGAATGGTGATGGACCCTTCTCCTTTGGTTAAGCTCTTGCAAGTCTAGATTGGCCTGGCATAAAACTTTTGCTTGCTACGAGATAAATAATACATCTTCTCGACGTCTTGACATTGCCACACATGCACCAGTGTTGCTGCTACCCCAATAGATTCTTCTGGCGATTCGTCAACTAGCGCGGGATCGTCTACCCCCAGAGAATTGATTACTTTCTGTGGGTAGGTCATCCTCGGAAGAATATCTATCCCCAATTGTAGTTTCATGCAATACTTCAAATTCTAGTGAGGTACATGATTTACTCTTCGGGGCTATGCTGGACAGATACCACCAACTCTTGGTATCCTCAGTCGCTAATGACGTCGCCTTCGATTTTGTGGAAGAAGTTCTCGTGGCATAATTTTGACGAATTTCTCCGAGTTCTCGCCTTGTCGTAACCCGTTGATGGCGTGGGGTTCGACTCTGTCTTTGCTCAGGATATGCTCCACTGGTTTACGGGATACCGAGGGCCTCGACATGCCCAATAACCTCCTCAAAGGAACAATTATGCATCCTTATTTGGCAAGATAAACACTGTTGACAACGACACTGGTTCATTAAGGAGGTTCATTTTTGATAGGTACCCTGTGCGGGCCAGCATGGTCCTCTAAGACCGTCCATTCGAACTTTTGTTGATCAAAACATACGTTCAAGGCAAGGTATTTCATATCGATTGTGTGTCGGATTGCATCACTGCTTTCTTGTTGTAAGAGAAAGTCTTCTCCAGCAGAGCTGCCACCTTATTTTCTTGCTCGAGAGACATGAGCAAAAGTTGGAACCAAATTTTATTGATCTCGTTATCAGACTGGATAACAAGGAGGATGTAAGTACAACGGCATAATAACAAGCCCGATATTTTAGAAAAATAGGATGGTGAATGTCGGATCAGAGCGATCCCTTTGCTTCATTGACTATCTGACATATCTATGGGATTAGGAAGTGTAGCAGAGGGGATAAGCAGGAGCTTGGTGTCGAGGATGTTGCTCTATTGTTGTGTTGGCCGTCGTTTGAAATATTGCAAAGTGTCGAGTATTTTATTGAGTAAAGAGCTTCCATAGGCGAGATCATGACCTGTTATAGAGAGTGCATGACACACATTCCGACATGTTTGATAGGGTTTATAGCCTTAGGAAGGAGCACTTCCTTCTAGAGATGCCAGATGGCTTATAGTTGGTTTGGTTATGCCCCACGTCTAAGTCATAGAAGAAGAATAGTTGCCGATGGTTAGCGAACGGTTGTCCATGTACACAATTAAGCTGGAGCTTTTAGTGGTAGAAATAACGATCATAGGAGAAGTGGATAAAATTACCTCCCCACGCCCTCAGCTGTTTGACCAAAGCCGTGGGAGTCGAGGAGCCATTGGAGACATGAACTTCGTGGAGACGTAGAAGACGTGGGATCATAGGAGTCGAGGAGATAGGAATCCACTTCATATGTTTCGCTGGGGAAGATAGAGGGCATTGGACTCCTTTTTGCAGGTGGAAGACCTGCAAAATTAAGTTACGTTAGAAGGAAGATAATCCCATTATTTGTGGCTGACATGGCTTAATGATAGGTAGTGTGCTTGAGGTAACATGCCGCCTGCAGCACATAGTGATTTGATGGCCTATCATGTGGATGTGACATGCTGGGCTTTTCTTTTTCTTCTGTTAGAGTATCTTGGCTGGAGTCTACTGCGGGGATGATGTGGCCTGAGCCTCCCACAGGTGTTGTGGCTTTGTGTTATCTACTGGAGTCTCTTATACTAGGCCTTCTATGGGGATTTCTTGGAGTTGCTTTTACGCTGGAATGATATATGCATTTGGAGATTTTTTATGCTTCTACATGTACCACTACTCCAAATATCGTATAGCATCTGTTCAGCCTTCTGCCTTCGACAGACTTCAAATGACCTTACCGTGAACTAAAAAATGGTGGCCACATCAAGAAACTAAAAAGTATTCCTCATACGCCTCGGTCAATATGGTGGGGGCACTAATCTAGCCAAAAACGTTAAGGAGGACAAATTAGACCAGTCAACCTTCATCATTGATTGGAAAAACCAATACTCTCTAACGACGAGCAGAGGGCACTTATTCAGAGTGGTTCTACTAAAGGTGTATACCAAGGGTGGTTATCAAAAAGTCATTCATCATAATACGCTACTCCCTCTGGGGGTAGTCAATCAATTGGATCTGAATTTGAAGCTAAAAGTGTCGAATCAATCTACGGATCATCTGACATTGTACCTTCCATCAAAGAAAAGAGTGAACCAGTCTACATGGCGAACAAGGTGATGGTGCCAATGAAGGTACTAATATCTGTATGTAGAATACGGAGGCAAATTTAGGAGAAATATCAATAGTAATACGACAAAGTCCAATGACTTTTAGTCCTCAACAAATAAATGATGGCAACCACTAAGCTACCACTACATCCGTTGCTCCTGAGCCCAAAGACATAGGAAATAAGATGACTCCAAAAGTTGTAATCAAGAACCTGGAGGCCAAATTTAAATTACTGGTCAATCGAAAGAATCTTTAAAGAGTGGGGATATGCTTACCATATCTGATCTGGTAGGATGAAGTAGTTAGCCCAACCAATTATAAGCCACCAACATTCTTGCATATGAGGGGCATGCATCTCCAATTCAATATCTTCGTCATTTTAAATTCTAAACTTTTTAAATCTTGATAAGTGACGCTCTGAGAGGGATGATATTTATTGGTATCAACGAGGACCTGTATTCGAGTGGTTCTGTAATCTTCAAGCGGATTCCAAAATATTGGAATGACTTGGAAACAATAATTATGTCCCGATTATACGAAGAGGAGACCAGCTTTAGCATGTTCGCCCTAATCAACATAAAATAGAAGAAAGAAGAGTCGACGAAAGAGTTCATCAAGTGATTCCGAAGACTGGCTCTTAACTGTCCGTAGGGCATTCTAGCAGCCATGCTCATGGACACATGTAAGAACAACTTTATGCCATCAATCAAGTTCTATATTAGTGTTAGCCCCTTTAAAAGTTAGGCAGCCATGATCGACAGTGCTGAGGCCATCGAAGAGCAAACATCCAATCTCGACCAGTTGGGTTTCCAGAGGGTCAATCCCGATGGAAGCAGACGATTCCAATAGAACATAAACAAAGGCAAAGATTCCATGATAGGGGACTTGTCTGCAAGTAACCAGTCAAGGCAGTAACAGTCATGGTTCCCAAGAATGCTACGTAGCTACACCATTGATGGGGATTTCATAGTGCAAATCTTTCGTGTCCTGCTAAAATAATATAAAATATAGCTTTAGAGGTTAGATGATGTAAACCCCCTTCTCGGATTTATGATTTAAAATTTTGTTTCAAACTTCATTTTATTTTCTATCATTAAATACTTTTCTCTTTCTTTGATTGAATTCAAATCATCCCTCTTTTATCCTATTTAATTCCTACAAAAAATATTTCCCTTAATAATTCCCTTTTCAAAACATTAGGCTTAATCAAAACCCGGTACACGTATGAGTGTGTGGGTGTGCGGTTGTGAGCTTTAAGGAAACAAAAAATAACTTCCATTTGAACCTGTTACATAAACAAACCCCATTCCATTTCAATTATTTCTTGCATAGGAGCTATAGTCCCTTGTTGTTACCAACAGTCTGTGCATGGTACTAGTCCCCTTTCTCTCTTCCAATCAGTAACCAACAATACCTTCCCTCCAGCTCACATACATATTTGCCTCCTACCTATTTAACCATCTCGTCAATGCCCAACCCTAAACCAAGCTTAGCTGCCTCTTCTTTCTCCTCCACCTTCACAGAACCTCTGAGGATCCATGACCCAGCCAAGTATTCATTTCCTTCCCGTCTGTCCGAGCAGTGGCATCGAGCCATCGACGTCCTATCGTACAAAAAAGAGGTACTGTTGGCATCCATTTTAGGGAGCCTTTTGCCACCACTCCCTCTACGACGTCTATTATGCCTCGACTATTAGCGTAAACTCGGGTCCACCGAATGACCTTTCCCCACCTCACCTTTGTTCAGTCGACGTGAGCCAAGCAGACTTCCCCTGTCAACTGAACATGGTCGGTGTCTCGCCATGTCGAAGCTCTATCGAATGTGGGAATACCCCTTGCAAGCCCCGGGTTCTTCTCTGGGTACTCATCCCTTCCCCTCTATCTAGCTCTTTCTGCATTCAAACTTCTTTTCATACCAATGTTTTAGTTGTATGTTAGGTTATTATAAAGTATAACCTTGTAGATAATATTGGGAATCAGACATGTCCTGCAAGCATTCTGATACCGTGTCAAATATTCTGATACCGTGTCTGAGAGTGCCCGTTATTCGCCATTAAATGAGTTTATGTAAAACTTTATATTTAAAGAATGAAGAAGAGTACAAAGAATCCTAAACATGATTGTCTAAGTATGATATTTTGTTCTGGGGTGTAGCGATGGACAAGGAGTGCTATAACATCTCCTTTACTCCATGGACGATCCGATGTAGGGTGAGGAAGCTTACGTTCTGTCTTCGCTCATCTCGGTAAGCTCTCCCTCTGTATTGGCCGGGGGTGGTATACTTTCTCTCTAAAGCAGAAGAAAAAAAGCCAGCCCTTAGAATATTCAAGTTGCTCCTATTTATAGCCATCGTGTTGATGGGCCATAGGTGCCACATATGCCTCTGTTTGGTTGCCGCATAAGGCTACTTCAACAAAATATGGTTGTAATTATAGCCTCATGCCATGGGCAGATTGTCACATGGTCTTGGTTGCGATATATTGTTGAAGAGATCACGGGGTTATTTTCAACCCATTGTGTGCATGACTTGGTCAGCTGGACACATAGTCAGCACTGATCGTGCAAGAAATCTTCTTTAGTTGTAAGATGTCTTGACCCGCACCCGGTGTAAGGGTACAAGTCGGGAATAATGTCCAGCCTACGCCGTAGAATCGGCGGTAGAACTCTGTTTGGATAAACTATCTAACAATATAATGAGCCACCAACAATATCAATATACTCAATCACAGATCTATGGTAAAAATGAGCACGAATATGATAAAGAATATAATAGTCACAATACACTCATTAGTCTAAAATAATAATATCAATGAGTCTGAAGAAAATCTAAACAATAAGCTGAAGACAAATCCAGTACAAGAGAATACTAAGAGGCTACAAGTCCCGGGTCATCTGTCTCAGTCGGGATGAGTCCCTCCTGAGCCAGGGTCTCTGACTCTAAGCCCACAATATCCTGAGGCCCGTAATGTATAGGGTACTACTCCTCAGTGTCATCTGGAAAAAAAATCTAGTTAGGAAAGGAGCAGATTACATCTCTAACAGCAGTTCTAATCAATGATAAAAACTATGTAACAGTAAATAGATATGAATATACAAGATACAATAATAGATACAAGAGATATACAATAAATAAATACTGTAAATAAATACGTAAATGAACAATATGATGAATGAACAAGAATACTAATGACTAAGTGTGTGAGTACTAGCTTTAACATGTGATCGGCTTAAGAACTTGTACAAGAAAACTTGCACAGGAATAATGGCCTGGTTAGTCATACGTGCGGTGTATGACCAATACTCACAAAAAAATAAGACATGCACAAAAGGGTATGATCATATATCTACACTAAAATACTCTCCGCCCCCGACTGGTATAGGGGATCCAACCATGGTACACTATGGCACAGGATTCTCTAGGAAGATAGCTACTCTCCTCGAGAATTAGTGTCTATACATGTATAAGATAAACAATAAAACAAGGCTTGTATAAGATATACCATATACCAAGGAATAACATCTCATGACGAGATCTGGATATACCAATCATCGTAACCATCATGTCAAGAAATCATGGATATCTACACTAGATACAATGAACATAGAGGATATAAAAAATGAGAAACTATCAAAGAATGTACTCGCTTGAAGTCCGATGAATAGTCTCACAAATGTCGGATACGGTATCTCGAAGACCTAGATATGTAATATAATATCAATACAAGGTTTCAGAATAAAAATAAGTTAAACTGGTCAACATCTAGGTCAAAGAGCCATTTCTAAGTCAAAATAGTCAAACAAGGTCAACTCTAAGTCAAACTGGGTTAAACTACCTATTTCTAGGTTGCATGAGTCTATCTCAATGATGTTTGGTTCATATACTATGAAACTAAGCCAAACAAGCTAACTAGGATACTAAGAAAATCAAAGATATCGTATCTCAGGATACGCAACCAATAGATATAGAAATAGCATATATGCATAGATAATTGTCAATAATATAATATTCTAACTAATATAGTGCTAAGTGGATACCTTGGCTTTGAACCAATGCGGTCAAACCCAAAGACCTTGAGTATCCCTCAATTACCTTGACACCTACCTTGGTATCTCAAGGTAAATATGATATCTAGTATATATTAACTGCCCAGTCTCTAGGTATATACTAATATGTACTAATTATCCAAACTAAACAACAAATTAACAACTATCACTTAACACAATACTACTAGCTAACTACTATAATTATACATATATACATGTACACACACATCTACATAACACTACTAGATATATCAATACATACTCAATACTAATAATATCACTAGTATATATATCTAACTACTACCAAACTAGCTAGCTATCAACTAGCTATACTAACAAATAACTAACTAAACCATACCTTAACTAGTTGTAGGTGTTTGATAATAAACGAAAGAAATTAAAACTAGGTTTATACGAAACCCTTTCTTTGGTTTACAAACAAGAAAAGAAGTACAATTAATCCTATATGAGGATGTTAAGTACAAAAATTTGATTCTGGGGAAATTTGATCACTTTGTCCCTTGGACCATACGATGACGAAGAAGTGCTGTAGAAGACGAAAAAGAAGCTTCAAAGACTGCAGGAGGGATTGAACTATCGTTTCCAAATCTCTCTATAGGTGCTTTCTTGACTTTGATCTCTGTCTGTGACTCCTAAATTCTCTCTACCTTGGATTCGACCCTGGACCTCCATGACCGAAAGTCTCTATTTATAGAGTTCAGCTATAGTCGGCGTAGAAACCAAACAGCGGAGAGAGCTGCACCTTTTACGCGGCGGTTATAATAACTGCTACCCACTTATGAATGATCTCTTGAATTGGCGTGTGACGCGTGTCCCATTATGAGGTAATGCATATAATCGCTCATCGAAGATCACGGCATGCAAGCCACGTAGATAACTGCCCCTCGCGTAGAGAAGGTTGGCATAAAAGCCAAATAACTGTCTCATTGGCGTAAAAGCCAAATAGCTGTTCTGATGGCGTAAAAGCCAAGTAGCTATTTTGATGGCGTACAAGCCAAGTAGGCGTAGAAGCCGAATAGTTGTCAAGTTGGCATAGAAGCTAAAACAGATATCATGTTGGCGTAGAAGCCACGTATCTGTCAAGTTGGCGTAGAAGCCAAATTTTGCGTAAAGCTTGATGCTGCATGAAATAGGTAATCATCGTAAAGATAGCCAGTTATTCTTCTTTGACTGAGGTTTTGAGCGTATTCTGGGCCAGAAAGCCTTATCACACACCTTTGCAAATATAGCCTGAGTTGGCGTATTTCGAGGAGATAGCATACGGCGTACTCCTATAGTTGAAAATAGCCAGGTCGGCATATTTCAAGGAGATAGCATACAGCGTGCTCCTATAGATGAAAATAGCCTGGTTGGCGTAATGTGCAGGGATGGTGATGTGGACGTATTAGTCCTAATTATAGCTCACCCAGTCATTAAAAATAGAACCAAATCTCATGCATTAAATGCAGAGATCTGCCCCCATCTCGTACATTAATTTTAGAGACGTGCCTCGAGTTCTGTACGAAGAACAACTTTTGACGTGGCTGTTGGTTTTGTCTCATTCTGAGCGTAAATCTCATATCTGCCTGTGTAGAATAGGCAGCGTATTCCTTGAATGCTTAAATGACATCTTATATCAAGGATTTGTCACTAAACGACAGTATAGGGATCTGTGCAGAATCATCATTACAGTCGTCCTCTTGATCGTCGTGCAGTACTCTTTGTCAGGAGTCAGGTTCGCTACTTCCACTGACAGGTTCATTCGAGGAATACGAAGAGTTCCTCGTACAACTTCCTGCTGCATTAAAAGCAGACGGGTTTTACGCCGAAGTGGCGATGTAGTAACTTTTTACGCTGAAGCAGTCTGAAAATACTACATTATGCGGGTTGTTCTGGAGCTATGTTTTACGCTAAAATAGCGTTGAAGCTCTGTTGTACGCCAATGGCTCTGAAGTCATATTTTACGCCACCTAATGCCGGAGCTCTGTTTTACTCGGGCTACCTGTATGTCGAGGGTTTTACGCGTATAATTTTCCAGCGTATTTTTCATGCTTCTACAAGACCCCCTTCAAAGTTTTCAAATTCCTCGTAATTTAAAATACTTTGAATGAAGCATGAAATGGTCAAGTTTGACTTGTTCCACGAGGCTGATTTCTTGGCAAATTTTTAGGAGTTTATTGGAATTCGGTGTGTTCTCCTCTGCCTATATAAAGACGGATGGGTTAACCAGTTTTTTCCACACTTTCTTCACAAAAAAGAGATGGTTGTCGTGCTTCGTCGGGTTGATTTGAGGAAGAAGAAGATCATGTTCTTCCAACATGTAAGGAGCCGTAAAAAGAGGCATCTTCGAGCAAATGTCCTCTGCAACGATGGATCATGGAAGGATATCATAGCTTCCTTTGCTCGGGATAATCAGCAATTTCATATGGCAATTCGTCCAGGAGAGGGGAATGGTCATATTGGACCACACAGCTTGCAAGCTGTATTCTCTCCCATCATGGTGCTGGACGAAGGCAGACAACTTGGCCCTGTCTTCCAGTATTGAGTTGGGTCTGAACCCCCAACACAATTTCTAGGGTATGCCTGCCATGGCGTATGGAGGGTGGCTTGAATAATTTATACAAGCCCAGTTCTGTATCCTCCCGCCATTCACCATTTTCTTGTTCATCGGCCACAGAAGCCGATAAACTGCTGTAGAAGACGAAAAATATCTACACCAATATGAGAATCTGGCAAAACAAATTCTTGGTGTGATCTTTGGTGTGATCTTAAATGAAAATAGGAAACCCTTTGTAGAAAAAGGATTTCCATCATATGTAATCATGAAGATGAAAAACCCTTTGTAAACTAGATTTCCATCATATGTAATCATGATTAATAGACTTGTCTTCTTTTACGCATCTGATGATTTACCATATTTGCTGTGAGAAAGTCTGATGATGTGCAGCTTCGGCATATCTGAATAATTTTACGCCAACTCCGATAAGAGAGTATCTGATCTCATCCCATCTCTTACGCGTAGCAGAAGGCGCGTAGAAAACTCCTTAGCATTTAAGTTGAAGATCCAAACTGTCATGTTATTTTGAACGAGGAGTCGCATAGAATTCTGAACTGTCACTTCTTTGATACGAAGAATTCTTGTTCAGATCATCATCTTCACGAATGGTTTCCCAAAAAATCCTTAAGAAAGGCGGGAAATTTCTGTCGACCAAGCCATACTTGCACTTTTGTAAAATATTCTGACTGGACTTTGGATGAACTTCCAAATGAACCAAGAAGAAGAGTCGTCTTCAATGCTGAACTCTGTGTATTTCAGGCACTTGGAATGCTTTATAGCCGAAAAGGAGCATCTTCTGCGTAAACCTTGTAATTGGCCATTTGTAGCTTTTGAGCGTAGAATCGTAGATTTATAGCCTCTGAGTGTAAAAAGCTTTCGAGCGTGAAATCATAGATTTGTAGCCTCTGAGCGTAAAATCGTAGGTTTGTAGCCTCTTGAGCGTAAAAGCTCGTGAGCATAAAATTATAGACTTATAGCTTCTGAGCGTAAAACCGTAGATTTATAGCCTCTGAGCGTAAAAGCCCCTTAGCGTAAAATCGTAGATCTGCTCTGCGCGTAAATTCTGGATCCATTGACTGTCCGTCTCCTTTTTTCAAATGATAGGCTGACGTGGTCCCAAGTCATAACCGAATATTAAATATCGGATTTGGTTAGGGATTCGAAGAGTTATCCGAACTCTATAAATAGCCCAAAGTCCTGAGAGAGAAAACTTTTATCTGTCTTCCTAAAACCCTTGCTTTTCAAGAACCCTTCTTCTTCGTCTCTTTCTTGAGAACTCAGAATCGCCATGGCACATAAACAGGCTTCCACTGCTAAGGGAAAGAAGGTCGCTTCCTCTTCTCGCTCCACTGCTCAAGCATGAGAAACTCCCATTAGGCTGAACGAGCCTCGATCGGAACGCAGCGCTCCACCGTCGAGCTGTGCTCCGGACATTACAGGTAAAGACTTCGAGAGGAAAAAATCCTTCGCACACGTTGTACGTGCACGCGCAAGGTCATCTTTTGTAATGAGAGCCTCTTTGAGGAGGAGGATGTACTGAGATATTTTATTGTTACGCGCACATTCCTAATATGTCGGCGTAAAAACTCCATATTTTTGCAGTCTGGCGTAAAAACTCAGACTATCAAAATTTTGGAGTAGAACTGCAAATTTTGAATTTTACGCGCTGGATATGAATTTTGGCGTAAAAAAAACTCAAATTTTTTTAATCTGGCGTAAAAGCTCAGACTGTTAGATTTTGGTGTCTACTACCAACTTTGAATTTTACGCCTTGGAAATGAGTTCCAGCGTAAGACTCAAATTTTTGCAGTCTTGGCGTAAAAGCTCAGACTAATAATCTTTGGCATAGACTGCAAGGGTGTATCGTCTAGTGTAGAAACTGACTTGTTTTCTTGTATTTTTGTAGTGGACTTGTAGATTTCTCCTTTGGCTGAAGTTATGGGCTCTGTTGTCGGGATGTTGAGCTCAAACTATTTGGAGGACTTGTCCTATGTGATATTCCCTATTTCTGGAGCCAATTATCTTGAAGAAAGGGGAACCCTTATCTCGTCTCAGGGAGAACGCATGCTGCTGAGTATGATCAGTGGGGAGCCCCTGACATACATAGACGGGACAGAGTATAAGAAGCCAGGCTTTTTGTTCGGGGACGTTATCGACAAACAGTCTCAGACTAAACCCAAGAAGGAGGATTGGGTGTTTACTGCTGAGGGCACGGTCATGTATCTGCCCCGGATGCTCAGGGATTACCCTATCTCTGCGTTCTTCCATGCCACACATCCTAGGAAGATGGTATGGACCCTGACTCCCGATCTTAACGGCCAACCGGGGAAGATCTTATACAACAAGGAATATGACCGGGGGGGCTATATGAGCCATCCTTCGGGCCCTGTTATGCCCTTTAGGGGATTGCTGCCGGGTAGTATCCCGAGTGAGGATACTTCGCTGATCCAGCCGGTTCAGATGTAATGACTTTATGGGGCAGGAAGAAATGTACCCCAGGGTCAACCCTCGGACCAGTGGATGGATTAGCCCGAAGAATCTTTGATGGGCCAGTTTGACTGCCTGGGCCCTGAAGCACTTCCAGACGGAGCTGGAAAGTATTGGCTTGTTCGCGGCTATGAGCGCCACGAGTGTTGGGTTGCCTATCAACCCTAACTTGTTCTTAGCCTTGATGGAGCGATACAACTCGCTCTCTGGGACTTTTGCCACTCAGCTGGGTGAGTTGGGCTTAGCCCTTCATGAGATGGCAGAGATTTCAAGGCTATCGATGGGGACGCTCCTTATGAAGAGTATGTCCCTACAAACAGGGAGTGGAGGGATACAAACCCTCGGGCAGTGGTAGTATATCAGGAGCTGATGTGCCACTATCTTGCCTGCACCACTTTCTACAAGGAGCCTTCTGACTTGGCTCACATCAACAAGTGGGCAACCTATCTCTCTTCCACCAGGCCAGAAATATTAAGCCGGACAAGGTGGTAGATAGCCGAGATAGGCCCTTGAACCTCCTGATCATGCTCAATGCTGACACGGTCGATGACCTTATTGAAGATGCAGGAGCTCCAGATAATATTTTTGACGAGGAGATAGAGGGTTACCCTACAGGCACAAAAGCCTTCAGTTATATGAGGCATTGTCGTAAGCCTCTGTCAAAGGAAGCTTAATTGGCTGGCTTCCTCTCCGTTTGGCTTCGTCGTTGGGTAGTGCCTGGCATCGCGTCTGCAGATCGCATCCATCGCAACACCTTATGGCCTGCAGTGCGTTTGGTGTTCGAAGCAAGACTGGGCCTGCTTCCTGCTATGGTATGTAGAATACAAGCAGGCCTGAGGGCCCTTACTGATGGGCTGCTAGCTGATGATACGCAGCGCAAAAGTTTTCCCCGAGTGGAATTACCATTCCTATATTTGATGGGATGGTTAGTTCTTCACAACACCAGGGTGATATCTTCCGGTCCTGCCAGCGGTTCGAGAAATAACTTCTTGTTGAATTATAAGAATTCCTCTTGGAACGTGGCGACCGTTATAAATTGCCGGCAGGCGTTAAATGTTGCCCACAGCTGAAAGATCTTCTGCATCGTCCCCCATGTACATATTAATCAACAGGGAAAGAAACTTAAGGATGGGGGCCATGGGAGGACCATTCTTTCTCCTGAAGCCTTCTATTGGTTGGTTTGTATTAGATATTCCTATTTGCTGTACAGAAGCGATGACCACTGCTACCTGGAGCCTTATTTGCCCAGTCGGTTCGCCAGGCAGTTTGGGTACGACCAGTTGCATGTAGGGAATGCCATTACCAGCTTCAAGTCCAAAGGTGGACTTATTGATGGAGCCAGAGGATGGAGGTACTTCATCACGGGCTGTACTGGTGCAACTTTTGCTGTGCCCGCGACTTCTCTTTCTATGGAGTTGCACATCTTGCACTCATACGCGCAGTTCTATGCGTCCATCAATAGCTTCCATCGCGATTTTGATGTGCATAAAAGTTTTAGGATGCCCTCCCATAGGTCTACTGCAAGGGGGAAGGTTCCGTCTGTTTCCTCGGATGAGAATGAGGACACCGCCGGGGCAGACGAGTTCTTGACGACAATACCAAGAGGCGTAATAGCTCCGCCAGCTGAGCCTCTCGTTATCCCCCAGAAACGGAAGGCTTCCACTCCGAAAGAGCCTTCCCCTCGCAAGAAGAAGATTGCCAGAGGTCCGAAAAGGGCTTCCACCAGGGGAGCTCCTAGGAGTGAGTCTGTCGTTTCCCCTGTTGGGGATGATTCTTTGATTAGAGGTCCTTCGCCTTTTAGAGAGGGAACCTCCAAAGTTCCAACTGGCAGTGCCGGAGATTCTTTGCTCAAGATTGCTGCTACTACTGCTTCTGGTAGTGCTACGAGATCACCTCCGAGGCCGAGCATAATAAGATTCCATATACCTTTATCCAGATCAATAATGGGAGTAACCCCTACTTCGTCTGTAAGTATTTCCAGCGAGATTCCACCCGATGAGCCTCGAGTGGATCTTGGTGAAGACTGGGAAGACTACCCGCCAGTGTCAGTTGGTGCACCCTATTCTCCAGGTATGATAGCTTGTCTAGCATCATTAAGAGATGATTTAGCTATTCAAGCTGCGAATACGACATATATACCATCGGCCATGGGTAAATGTTGTCTTTACACCTTTTTTAGGAAAATTAACATCAAATTGATATTAACTTTCTCTTGTCATCTTCAGGTGAAGACATCTCAGGGGATGGCAGAGTTGATGCAACCTTTGACTTTGTTGCAGATACTGCCGATGAAATGGCGGTGTTTGATATTGAAGAGGCATGCTTTGAAGCTACCGATCCTTCGTCTGCAATGTTATCGAGTGTTGTCTCGCCAACGACAGTCCAGATATCTTCAGAGGAGGATGAGCCCATCATCGCGACTGTGCCTCCTTCGTTGAGTACGCCAGCAACTTCAACCGTTGCTGGTGTTCATTCTTTTGTAGCGCCATCTGTAAAGGTAACGGCCGTAGCAACATCCTCCGCGGTCATTCCCGGTATTGCAGCCACTCCTAGCGTACATCCGGTCTTCGATATGCTGATTGAATAATATACCAGCCTATTCTACCTCAGTTTGAAGGAGTTAATATCCATGGTGCTGGAGAAGAATATGAGCTTTGATAATCTGCTGACGTCCTCCCAGCTTGCGATAGCGCCGCTCAAAAATTTCAACGACGCTGGGAGAGCTGATACGCTAGAGAAAATAGTTAATGGTTTAGAACAAACCATTAACGAATATTTATAACTATCTCGAGGCAACGTCGATGATATAATTCAGGCCGAGTATGACTCCTTGACTGCGAAGCTTGCTGAGCAGATGGAATGCTTTGACAAATCCATTTAGACACAGCAGCAGGAGATGGATAAAGAGCGGACCGTCTTGGAGGAGGTTATTCCTCAGCTAACCCAGTGCGAGGCCGAACATGAGGGAAATGAAGCGAGGGTCCATAAATTGGAAGCTAAACTCGTTCAGGAAAAGGAGTAGGCTCTCCAGTCATTGGCAGCTTGAGATAAGTTGAAGGGCCGAATGGATACAACTCAGTGGAACTTGGCACATGTGGGTGTCATTCGTGCCGATTATATACATGCTCGGTCCGAACTATCCCTCCTGAGTGATGATGAGGCACGACTAGAATGGGCTCGCGCTAACATGTTGGACTCCAAGAATGAGAGGATGGCCGCCTTGGCACAGCAGATTCGTGATTTGACTGCTCCTCCCTAATGATGTACTTTTTGCTTTTTATGTAATTTTCTCTTTTCGGAGATAATAAAGAGACTTTATCTGACTTTGTGGACCCATCATTTTTGAATATAAATGATAGGCTAGGGTAAAAGTGATATCAGAGGTAATATGGACGTGATATACTTTCGGTAAGCTTCAGCTGGATATATCTATTCAGAGGTTATATGGACATGATAGAATATGATCTAACTAAATTTGTGTACAAAACACTATCAGAGGTAATATGATGTGGTTTTGAAGTTCCAAATTAGTTAAACATATCTATTCAGAGGTCATAAGAACATGATAGAATATGCTTCAACCAGTCTTTGTACGTATTATCGTCAGAATGAGATCTTCACCTTCACCATACTCCTTTGGGCAAGGAAGATTTAAGCGTAGTACCTTTCAGGAATTTATCGTTGATAGGAGCCATTATCATATCTCCATTAGGCTTAGCTAATCTGTAAGCGCCGTTTGAAAATGTCGTTTCAATCACATAAGGGCCCTCCTATTTGGGCTGGAATTTACCCTTACTATTGTGCGTAATGATCATTGGCCTCTTCACAGCTAAAACTAGCTCACCAACTTTGAACACTCTCTCCTTCACTTTTCGATTGAAAGCTCTGAAAATGCACGCTTGGTAGAATGCAATGCGCTGTTGAGCTTGAAGGCATTTCTCGTCTAATCCTTCTAGCTCTTGAAGCCGTAGTCGATCTTTATTTTCCTGAGTCAACTCATTACCCACTGCTATTCTGAGTGATGGAATTTGGATTTCAATGGGGAGAACTACTTCATACCCGTAGACTAATGAGAATGGGGTACAACCAGTCAGTGTTCGTACCGTTGTGCGGTATGCCCAGAGGCACTCTCCCAGCTTCTCATTCCAATCTCTTTTGTTCGAAGAGACAAACTTTTTCAAGAGTTTGATAATGATTTTGTTGAAGGCTTCTGCCAAACCATTAGCAGCTGGATTGTATGCCGTAGAGGCCATATTTTATATCCGATTCTTATCACAAAATTGATGAAATGCTTGGCTGATGAATTGAGGCCCATTATCATGAATTATCCTTCGGGGTATCCCAAAGCGATAAATAATATGGTGCTTGATAAAGCTGATCACGTTGGATGTCTTTACTTCAGCTAGGGAGATTGCCTCCGCCCATTTGGAGAAGTAGTCCGTGATAGCCAATATGAACCGATGTCCTCTAGAAGAAGACGGGTGAATATGACCAATGATATCCATACCCCATGCTTTAAAAGGCCATGATACAATGGTAGGATGTAGATACTTAGAAGGCTGATGTATAAAAGCTGTATGAACTTGACAGGCTTTGCATTGTCTTGTATATTTTACTGCATCTACAATCATGGTAGGCTAGTAGTAGCCCATCCTCCTGATACAATCCTGTAACTTAGGACCGGGTTGATGTGCTCCACATATACCGTTGTAAGCTTCACGGATAACCCGCTTTGCATCATCATCGGAAAGACATCGTAGCAGTAGTCCATCGTATGTTCGGCGATATAGACATTGTGAAGAAGCATCAGAATAGAAGCGTAATGATCGTCTTTTAATAGATACTACTTCTTTAGGATCCTATGGTAAGATTCCGTATGCCATAAAATCTATAAAGGGACTTCTCCAGTCTCTCTTAGGAGGAACCGTATTTGCGGTGTAGCTGCGTTCCAGGTGAAAGTTATTTTTCACACAGAATAGATCTCTGTTGAGAAGGGTCACCGAATTCTGCCTTCTTATAGGAATGGCTAGATCTGCAGCTAAACTGGCCAGAGCATCATCTTCCAAATTTTGAGATCGGGGCACGTGCTCTAGGAAGAATCCTTTGAAAGACATTGCAATCTCGATCGTTGCTTAGTGATAAGGAATGAGGTCTGGATTGCGGACTTCATATATTCCTCTAACCTGATTGACGATCCCGGATATATGTGAATTCGGTCTACCTCTATGGAACCAACGTATCCGATGTAATAGAGGGGCCTGTCATGCTTGTTATGTTTCAACAGCATATCATCTTGAGTAAAAGTGATGTTAGGGACCACTTCCATCATACTATGGCATTGAGGGCATGCCATAGGCTCTTTGTCGGGGGATTTGAGCTGAGTCAAGCATACATCCGCCTGCATTAATGCTTCACTCAAGGCTTGACGAGTGTCTTTGGATAGCCTTAGGAGCTCAAAAATGGACAATTTGGCTGGTGTGTTAGCCAACTGGGCCAGGATGTCGAAGTTATATAGTTTTTCCAAACCTTTGTTTTGAATATTATTCAAAGGTTTATCAAAACACACTTCTTTTTGCTTGCCCTTGTCCACCAAAGTTGGTCTAGAAGGACCTGCCTCTGGTATGACAGGTTCAGGCTCTGAAAGTTTGGCAGCTGAAGTGTCTGCCGTTGCATCTTCCTGATTTTCTCCATAGTCCTTGAGGTAGGCTTTCCCTGAACAGTTTTTGGTAGCCAAAGCCTCTTCTTTTGATGTCGGGGATATTGTAACCATATGGCATGGTTTACGTCTTGAGTTCTTTTTAGACTTAGCCTTAGCAGCTTGAGTCTCTTCCCCAATCTCTGACACCAGATCAGGATGAACCCACATAATCTTACCACGCTGGGTAGTTAGGGGTACCAGGTCATGATTTTGACCCCTGGTCGGAGGGAGATTAACAATATTCATCATCGTCCGGAGAATAGGTACAACACCATCCGGAACTTCTTGAGGAGGCAGATTGCCGAATTGTAGAGAGATCATATTGGCGATGACCGTCTTCTCGCTATTACGCAGAGTGATAGCCTTAGCATCGATCAACTCCTAGATTTTCCTCTTTAGTACATAACATGCCTTTGTGGGATGATGTATGTACCTATAGAAAATACAGTACTTAGGGTTATTGGTACTGCCGACTTCATTAGTCCGCTTTGCCTTGGGGAGGGTGAGCTTGCCGCTTTTGACTAGACAATCGAATATGCTCGGAATATCATCATCGTCAAAAGAATATGCTTCAATGGGCCTGAAAGTCCTAGGTTTCGTCTGTGTGGTTACCGGAGTATTTTGCCTGGACGTATTGATCGCCAGAGCTTCTTTTCCTTTGGAACCACGAGGATGGTCGCTATTGGATGATGACCTCTTCCCTCTATCAGAGGTAGAGATCATAATTCCATTGTCACGCACCTTCCGACTGTTGTCTTCAGCGGCTACCGCTGAGATGATAAATGAGGGCCAATCATGGAACTGATATGGTCCTGTGAACACCGAGATTAGTGGAAGAAGGTTCTTTCTGCAAATGTCCACCAAGGCAGAATCCGGAACTCCGGGAGGCATTTGCAAAGTGGCCGGACGAAAATGTTCGATAAAAGTACGAACGTTCTCTTTCTCCTTCTGCTTTACTTCGATAAGTGAGGACATAGACATGTCCATCCCTCCTTCGTAGAATTGAGCGAAGAACAGAGTCTTAAAATCTTCAAAGGAAGTAATGCATTTGTCCGCAAGACTACAGTACCACTGATAGGCCACTCCAGACAGACAGCCTTTAAACACTCGAGTGAGAAGGGCGTCATTCCCTTGTAACAACACCGTCATCATGCTAAAGTAGTTCATGTACTGGCTCGGTGACATCTTTCCCTCAAACAAAACCATAGCCTGTGGTTTGTATTTAGGTAGGAAAGGGATCTCGTCCCAGATAGCTGGGTATGGCTGGTTGATTCCTAACTTCTTGAGCTGATCCTTATGCTTCAAGGCATCAAATTAGGCTTTCAATTCCCGCACTGCCTGCATCGGGTCTTCAGCTAGTAAAGAGACCGCAGAGTGGTGGGAGATCGGTTATATTTTAACTCCAACAGGAGGCAATACATTCTCCGAGTTAGGAAGTTGAGGAGCTGCTGACTCTTGATTTAGAACAGGCTCCTGGTTCGCATTGGATGGTGGTAGGTCCACCCCCACACATATTTGAGTCAGAGGGACCGATGCTTGAGCTATAGCAACTGTATGTTGAGTTAGCATCATCTGGTGCATATTTTCCATCATGTAATGCATCTCTTTAAATGATGCTTCCAATACAGCGATGCGTTGGTCGGTACTTCCTGATGGGGATGCCTCTTCATGTTCATCTCCAATGGCATAGACTCCCATTTCTTTGGATGCTGTTGAAGGATTAGTATAGATCTCTATAGAGATTGAGTCTATACTTTCAGCATCCGATTCGGGAAACTGGCGACCCCCAGTGTCGGAATCAGAAGAATATGAAACCGGTTGTCGTGACCTCGAACGGGTGTTTTGAAATACACCAGCTTCAATATTCTCAAGGAGTCCGTTGAATCTCCTTGGGCTTGGAGTTCTAGAGGGATGACGTCTTGAATTTGACCTTCCTCTAGGAACGTGTGAAGCCATGTTCACTGATGCAAATATAGGCTCTTCTTCCTGTAAAAGCAAAGAGTAGTTCAACCGGTCAAAAACTGACTGTTTTGCCTTAGAACAGCAATAGTTAACTACAACTTTATAACTATTACAACAATGCTCCCTAGGGGGTGTAATAGACATGTTAGAAGATTCCCTATCTTTGCGCTTCTGGATCAGGAAATTACGCAACTACAGGAGGAGAAGAAGAAGAAGGCTTATTCTGCCTTTTTATATCAGTTGGAGCGCGGATATTGGGAATCATAACTCTCTTCCTTCCATAAGAATACAACAGTTCAGCCATGTGAGTAGCACATAATCCATGAGGAGCGTATCTATCCACAAACCGGGCCTTCTTTATGCTGAAGGGCTTGTCCTGGCGTAATCTGGAACTTTGTACTAGTTGGCGTAAAACTGAGGAAGTCCTCAATCGGCCATCAGCATTCCACGTAATATGAAGAGCGGGCAGATTCTTCTCTTGATGGCATAAAAGCCGAGAGATCGGGAAATCCGCCACTTATTTTCCTTTGCGGTGATTGCAAGGACCATCTACCTCATCGCAGAGGGGAGATGTATTTTTACGCGCAGAGCGCGTTTGGAATTTCTGAATTGGCGCTGAGGCATTATCAAAAATTTTGTCTTCCACGTCACAGACGGAAGACTAAATTTTACGCGCGGGGCGTGGTGTAGACTTCTGGATTGGACCTGAGGCATTGCCAGAAGCTCTGTCTGCCACGTCACAGACGGAAGAAAAAGTTTTACGCGCAGGGCACGGAGTAGACTTCTGGATTCGCACTAAGGCACTGCCAGAAGCTTTTTCTGCCACGTCACAGACGGGAGACAAAGTTTTACGCACAGGGCACGGAGTAGACTTCTGGATTGGCACTGAGACATTGCCAAAATCTTCGTCTGCCACGTCACAGACGGGAGACAGATTTTTATGCCCAAGGCGTAGAGGCCGCGATGTCACAACCTTGTTGATCAAAGAGAGAGAGTCCGCAGGAATGGTAGAGGATGTCCGGGGCATCCATACTTTACGCAATTTCCTGTTGTCTTAGACAGAGAGGGAATGAGAGCTACCCCCTGCTCGAAGCATGTCTTCGTAAGCCGATTGGTCGAATTGGACGACCAGAGTCTTCTTCGTTGATCCTACGGATACAGCATCGTGTTGAGCAATGGCTTTCTCGTCAGATGAGAAAGTAATCCCCAACAGAGTCGCCTTCTTGTGTTTGATAATAAACGAAAGAAATTGAAACTAGGTTTATATGAAACCCTTTCTTTGGTTTACAAACAAGAAAAAGAAGTACAATTAATCCTATACGAGGATGTTAAGTACAAAAATTTGATTCTGAGGAAATATTGCTATAGGAGTCTGATCTGCGGTCGATCACTTTGTCCCTTGGACCACACGATGACGAAGAATTGTTGTAGAAGACGAAAGAGAAGCTTCAAAGACTACAGGAGGGATTGAACTCTCGTTGCCAAAGCTCTCTATAGGTGCTTTCTTGACTTTGATCTCTGTCTGTGACTCCTAAATTCTCTCTACCTTGGATTCGATCCTGAACCTCCATGACCGAAAGTCTCTATTTATATATTTTAGCTACAGTCGATGTAGAAACCGAACAGCGGAGAGAGCTGCACCTTTTACGCGGCGGTTATAATAACTGCTACCCACGTATGAATGATCTCTTGAATTGGCGTGTGACGCGTGTCCCATTATGAGGTAATACGTATAATCGCTCATCGAAGATCACGGCATGCAAGCCACGTAAATAACTGCCCCTCGCATAAAGATGGTTGACATAAAGCCAAATAACTGTCTCGTTGGCGTAAAAGCCAAATAGCTGTTCTGATGTCATAAAAGCCAAGTAGCTGTTTTGATGGCGTACAAGCCAAGTAGGCGTAGAAGCCGAATAGTTGTCAAGTTGGCGTAGAAGCCAAAATAGATGTCATATTGGCGTAGAAGCCAAGTATCTGTCATGTTGGCATAGAAGCCAAATTCTGCGTAAAGCTTGATGCTGCATGAAATAGGTAACCAACGTAAAGATAGCCAGTTATCCTTCTTTGACTGAGATTTTGAGCGTGTTCTGGGCCAGATAGCCTTATCATGCACCTTTGCAAATATAGCCTGAGTTGGCATATTTCGAGGATATAGCATACGACGTACTCCTATAGTTGAAAATAGCCAAGTCGGCGTATTTCAAGGAGATAGCGTATAGCATGCTCCTATAGCTGAAAATAGCCTGGTTGGCGTAATGTGCGGGGATGGTGATGTGGACATATTATCCCTAATTATAGCTCACCCAGTCATTAAAAGTAGAACCAAATCTTATGCATTAAATGCAGAGATCTGCCCCCATCTTGTGCATTAATTGCAGAGACGTGCCTCGAGTTCTGTACGAAGAACAGCTTTTGGCGTGGCTGTTGATTTTGTCTCAATCTGAGCGTAAAGCTCATATCTGCCTGTGTAGAATAGGCAGCGTATTCCTTGAATGCGTAAATGATGTCTTATATCAAGGATTTGTCACTAAACGACAGTCTGGGGCTCTGTGCAGAATTATCATTACAACCGTCCTCTTGATCGTCGTGCAGTACTCTTTGTCAGGAGTCAGGTTCGCTACTTCCACTGACAGGTTCATTCGAGGAATACGAAGAGTTTTTCGTACAACTTTCCGCTGTATTAAAAGCAGACGGGTTTTACGCCGAAGTGGCGATGTAGTAACCTTTTTACGCCGAAGCAGTCTAGAAATACTGTATTATGCGGGTTATTCTAGAGCTATGTTTTACGCTAAAATAACGTTGAAGCTCTATTGTACGCCAATGACTCTGAAGTCATATTTTATGCCACCCAATACTGGAGCTCTGTTTTACGCGGGTTACCTGCATGTCGAGGGTTTTATGCATATAATTTTCCAGCGTATTTTCATGCTTCTATAGTAGGTGCTAACTAAAATGCTGGAGCTTGCACTAGCTGCTGCAGGCTAGCACTGCTGCTGCAACTGTTCCTTTATGCTGCTACTGCTGCTCCTTTACCTGCTGCTGCTGCTTCATGCTGCTGCTGATGCTGCTCCTTTACCTGCTGCTGCTCCTGCTCCTTCATGTTGCTGCTGCTGCACCTACTCAGTCACTGTACTGTGCAGTGACTGAGTGCACACTGTCTCAAGCCTAGCACCCCCATCACACACACCTACAAGCATATACATATATGTATCTATCCACACTCTATCTAATCACATAGATATATAACCACTCTCCCTAGTAGCTATAATATATATCTATATACATTCTCTAATATATCTAAATTCATAACATATAAATGTGCATATATGCACACACTCATTCTCTCACACATACATATATATATATATATATATATATATATATATATATATATATATATATATATATATATATATAATACCCCTCTCAAACTATACACATATGCATATATATACAAACTCATATACAAAAGTACATATATATATAAATACACATATACATATATATTCCACTTACATATATACATATAACATACTATTCAATTAACTATATATATATAGATGAATATCCACATATATATTTAAACACATGTGCATATATATACTAATGCATTAGTACATATAACTACATATATATACATAACAATATATATATATATACATTTATTACAAATGGCTAAGAACAAAGGGAATTGGATCTAGAATTTAAATGCAACAAACACGTGGAGTACATCGCATCCATATCACACTAGATCTATGATACGCTTGCGACACGAGTCTACCACATAACCAAACGTACCCCGAAGGACACGAGCAAGTCTAAATTACTATATATGAATAATACGAAGAGTCAAATATACATCTACGTGTCCGTGTCAAAATATTACATGCACAAAGCCCCATGTTGGAGGAAAAACCCCCAAATCAACACGTATCACCAATTTGTTGGGATACGACCTACACGTACCCAATTGTGGATATGACACTAGACACAAACATACAAACACATGCCAAGTTGAGCAATAGGATCAATTGACAAACACAATAAGTGTCAATATCGGGATTCCCCTAAAATTGACACAAAAGCACCATAACTTTCTCAATAGGCCTCCTATGAACTCAATTCCAAATCCTATGGGTTGCTTATACATATGGGTTAGTTTCTTATGATTAAATCTCAGATTTAGAACCTAATTGAAGGGGAAAAAACTAAATTATACCTATTAGGAGATTGATTCCCAATGCAACCTCCAAATGTGATAAAATTGGCCTCCAACTTATAGATCCTTGTTCCTCTTTGTAGATCCTTGCTTCCTCCTTCTAGATCCTTGCTCCACTAGTCTCCAATGGTGATTTAGGAATTAATTAGGATAAAATTTGGTAGGAAAATAATGTGGGAAAGAAGAAATTTGGTTGAGAGAAATTCTAGATCTAGATTTGAAATAAAAAGAGGAGAGGGAAACTTTTCCTCCCTCTTTAACATGGCCGACCCCCTTGCCCCTTTCTCAAGCTACTATGTAATATCCATTATACCCCTTGGGACCTCTCATGAAGAAATAATTAAGGAGAGAAGATTCTAGTCTAATGGTTTTAATTAAATTAATCCTCCTCCTAATCAATAGGCTTCTAATTGGGCTCAATTCTAACTAATAATATATTTTGGCCCATGGGTCTAAACTAAACTAGTTAGGTCCACTAACACAAGTCCAAAACAATAATCAAACATCTAACAATAATTAAATAATATAATAGATAATTATTCAACATACACAATATTTAATTAATTATAAAATTACTAAAATATTCTTTCCTAAAAAATATGATAGTGACAAGTCTACCCTCCTTAAAATAATTTTATCCATGAAATTCAAAGATGAAAACTACCCATAGAAAATAACAGAATAGAACAAAAGAACATAACATAATTAGAAAAGAACATACCTCAAGGCACAAACAAATATAGATAACGCTCTTGCATTTCATCCTCTCTCTCCCAGGTAGACTACCCCGGAGTGTGATGCCTCTATGTGACGCATACCAAGGGAATAGTCTGGTTCCTCAACACCTTCTCTCTCCGATCCAGAATCTCAACTGGCTGCTCTGGATAGCTAAGAGTAGGGCCCACCTCTATCTCTGAGTGATCCAACATGTGACTAGGATCTGCCATGTACCATCTCAACTGCGACACATAAAACATATTATGCACTCCCTCCAGTGTAGGTGGCATGTTTAGTATATAAGCAACTACACTGACCCTCTCTAGAATAGTGAAAGATCCAATGAATCGCGGACTAAGCTTTCTGCCTCCACCGAAGCAAATCATGCCTCATGTCAGAGAAATCCTCAGAAATACCAAACCACCCACCTAGAATAAAATACTACCTTAAGAACTTAATCTATAATGAACAACTAATAACAAGCACACAAAAAAATCTAAAACTATACCTCAAACTCCAAAGGTCTCCAGTGGCTATCGACCCAATGCCGCTGTCTGTCCTGCGCCACTCGAAGTCTGTCTCTGATCATCTTAACCTTCTCTGCTGCATGTACAACTTTCTCTGGCCTAAGCAAAATTCTTTCTCCAAGATCGTCCCATAACAAGGGAGTACGATATCTTCGACCGTACAGAGCTTTAAATGGTGACATCTCTATACTAGCCTGGTAGCTGTTGTTTTAAGTAAACTCTACCAAATGGAGATGGTCCTCCCAAGATCTCCAAAAATCTAGTACCCAAGTGCACAATATATCCTTGAAAGTCTGATTAATCCTCTTTGACTGTCTATCTGTCTGGGGATGATATGCAGTACTGAACTTGAGCTGGGTGCCCAAACTCGCCTACAAACTCCTCCAGAAATGAGAAGTAAAATGACCATCCCGATCCGAGACTATGCTGACGGAAACTCCATGTATCCTGACGATCTGCCTCATATACATCTCTGCCAGCTTCTCCTTAGACAAACCCATATTAAAAGGCAAAAAGTGGGCCAATTTGGTCAACCTATCAATGATGACCCAAATCGCTTCTTTCCCTCCTGGAGATCATGGATGTCCGGATACAAAATCCATAGTAATGTTCTTCCACTACCACTCTGAAATGGGTAATGGCTAAACTAAACCTCCTGGCCTCTGCCTCTCGGCTTTTACCTACTGGCACACTAAGCATCTGGATACAAACTATGCCACTTCTCTCTTAATGCCATACCACCACACACTCTCTCGCATATTCTGATACATCTTGTTGGCACCTGGATGTATGGAATACTGAGAGCGATGTGCTTTCTACAATACCTCCTCACGCAACTCCCCACTAGGCATACGCAATCTAACTCCATACCGCAAAGAACCATCCTCAGCAATGGTGAAATCATCCTCCAATCCTGCTCTCACCTGAGCTCTAATGCTCCTCAGAGATACATTCTTATACTGGGCTGCTTTGATCCTGTCCATTAACTTTGAATGTATCTGCAATCCCAACATCTGTATAGCAAAACCAGGAACTATCACCTCGATGACCAAGCTCTCCAAGTCCTCCAACAAATATCGATCCTGCGTCAATAACTTAGCTACCGGATACCTGCTCAAGGTATCAACAACTATATTAGCTTTCCCAGGATGATACTGCAAAGATATGTCAAAATCTTTTATCAGTTCCAACCACCGACGCTGCCTCATGTTCAACTCCTTCTGCGTAAAAACGTACTTCAAGCTCTTGTGGTCTGTGAAGATCTCTATACGCTCTCCTTACAAATAGTATTTCTACAACTTCAGGGCAAAGATGACTGCTGCCACCTCCAAATCATGGGTAGGATAGTTCTTCTCATGAGGACGCAATTGCCTAGATGCATAGGCAATTATTTTTCTATTCTGCTAAAGAACACAACCCAAACATTTTCCTGATGGATCACTATAAATAGTGAAACCTTCAGACCCTGATGATAACGTCAAAATAGGAGCAGAAGTCAACCCCTTCTTAAATTCCTTAAAAGTAACCTAAAAATCCTCCGTCCAAACAAACTCTACATCCTTTCTGGCTATTCTGGTCATCGGCTCGGCAATCCTCAAAAAATCTTGCACAAACTTTCTGTAGTAGCCTGTCAATCCTAAGAAACTCCTGATCTTTGCTACTGAATGTTTTGGATAATATAAACGAGAAAAGATTTGTTGAATGCAGAAAATGAGGTCTTGTACGAAGACCCACCCTTCTTTTATGTTTACAAACAAGATTGTACAAATTGGATCCTACACGAGGATGTCTAAGTATAATTTATTTAATCTGGGTGAATATTGCTATAGGTGTCTGATCTGCAGTCGATCACTTTAGCCCTTGGACCACATGATGTAGAAGAAGTTCCGTGGAAGACAGGTAGCAGCTTCGAGGGTTGCTAAAGAGGGTGGATGCCTGATACCAAAGTCGTCAATTCCTTCTCTTTGCCTGAGCTTTGGATGCTTCTCTCTCTCTCTCTCTCCTCTATTTCTTCTTTCAGTTTGTCGACCTACTTCTGATTGTTCGACCAATTCTTCGAATTTATCAGGGTGGATGCCTGATAAATAGAGTTTTGAAACGGTCGAGGCTGACTTTATGGCTGATTTATTGGGGATCGGTGCTCTCTCTCGCTTATAAAAAGGCTGAGGAGTTCTCCTGTTCTTCCTACACTTCCTTCATCATACAGGGATGATGGCCGGAGTTCGTCAGGTCGACTTGAGGAATAAGGAGATCATGCTCTTCCAGCATACAAGAAGCCAAAAAAGATGGCGTCTTCGAGCAAATGTCCTCTGCAACGATGGATCATGGCAGGATATCATAGCCTCCTTTGCTCGGGATAATCAGCAACTTTGTATGGTGGTTCTTCGGGAGAGAAGAAGAATCGTATTTCACCATGCCGCTTGCAAGTGGCACCTTCTCCCGTTACCTCCGGGGATGAGAGCAGACAAACTGTAACTGCCGTCCTTGAGTGGCGTCGGTTATAGGGAAGCAGATTTACCCTTCTTTCCTTCTGTTGGAGGATGGGTCTATGTCCAGTTTTGTATCCTCCCGCCGTTGACCCATATGTCAGTCAGTTTGCTGTTACTGACTGACTGCTGGAGAAGATGAATGAAGGATGCCGCCCATGCGAGAACCTAGCCGAAACAGATTCTGGGCACGATCTTTAAATGAAAATGAGAAACCCTTTGTAGACGGAGTTTCCCTTATATGTAACCACGAAAAATGAAGAAAGACCCTTGTAGACTGGATTTCTCTCATATGTAATCGTGATTTTAATAAGATCATCTTCTTCTTCTTCTTCATATGATCATGTTGCCATACTTTGCTGTGAAGTCTGAATATGTGTAGCTTCGACACGTCTGATTCTTTATGCTGACTCTGTTTAGAAAGAGTGCTAGGTCCTGTCCTGTCTTTTACGCATAACTAGGGATGCGTAGAAAGCCGCTTTAGCGTTCGAGTGCTCGAGCTGTCCTGCTATTTTAGGAGTGAGGAACCACGTAGAATTCTGAACTGTTACTACTGATAACAGAATTTCTTTGTTCAGACATCATCTTCAAGAATGATTTCTCGGAAATCACTTGGAACAGGGCAAGAAATGGCTGTCAAACTGATTTGCCATCTTGGTAAATGAAATATTCAGACTGGAGTCTGGATGAACTTTCGAATCGACCTATGAAGAAGAGTAATTTCTCAATGTTTAACTCTGTATGCTTCGGGTACTTGGGATATCTTGAGGTCAATAAGGAGTATCTTCTGTGTGAACTCCTGTAATTGACCGCCTTGAGGATCGTTCAGATATACGCGTACTCTGGCCTGCATATCTTTCAGATGTGCGGGAAGTCATGGAGCGCGAAATCATAAGTTGGCAGCCTCTAAGCATAAACTAAACACCATCGAGCGTGAAATCATAGACTTGTAGTTCCTGAGCATGAAGTTGTAGGTTTGTAGCCTCTCGAGCATAAAAGCTACCGAGCACAAAGGCATCCAGGCGTAAAACCCGACTTGTAGCTGTCGAACGTAAAGTCGTAGATTCATAGCTGTCGAGCGTAGAAAGCTCCTTAGCGTAGAACTGTAGATTTGTTGCTTCTGAAAAGAAAATTTTCCGAGCGTGAAGTCATGGATCCGTCGCCTTCGAGCGTAAACTAAGCGCCACCGAGCGTGAGATCATCGATTTGGTATCTGCTGAGCGTGAAGTCGTAGGTCTGTAGCCTCTCGATCATAAAAGCTTCCGAGCACAAAGGCATCCGGGCGTAAAACCATAGACTTATAGCTTGCGAGCGTAAAACCGTAGATCTGTAGCTGTCGAGCGTAGAAAGCTCCTTAGCGTAGAAACCACGAACCTGCTTTGCGCGAAAAACTTTTCGAATTCGCTGACTGTCCGCCTTCTCTGAATAAATAGGCTGACGTAGGACCCAATCATAACTGAATATTAATTAGGAGATTTGGCTCGGGGTCCGAGGAGTCCATCCGAACTCTATATATATCCTAAGTTTCTGAGGGGAAAAACTTTCCATCCGTCTTCTGCGAGAGAAAGCTTTTGACTGTTCGAATTTTTCTTCGTTTCTTCTTCAAAGTTTCCAGTAATGGCTTCGAAACAAACTTCCTCCGCTAAGGAAAGAAGGTTGATTCTTCTTCTCGTTCTTCGGCCCAAGCGAGAGCGTCTCTGGTTGGACAAGGTGAGCTTCATTCTGAGCGGAGCATCCCGCCGACGAGTAGTGCACCCAGCCTGGAAGGTAGAGCTCTTGGAAAAAAGAGATGACTGAAAATCCTTCGCACACGTTGAACGTGACCATGCTAGGTCGTCTTCTGTGCT
The DNA here is from genome assembly GCA_036927795.1 of Iris macrosiphon. NCBI lineage: Eukaryota > Viridiplantae > Streptophyta > Magnoliopsida > Asparagales > Iridaceae > Iris > Iris macrosiphon. Next base: position 78,214,813 of record JAYESA010000012.1, read on the forward strand.
GATAACCTCTTTGAGGAAGATGATGCACGGAGACGTTTCATCTTCTTACGCCCACATTCCTAATGTGTCAGCGTAAAAACTCCATTTTTTCCGCAGTCGAGCGTAAAAGCTTTGACCGCCGAAAACTTGGTGTATACTATTAAAATTTGAGTTTTATGCTTGTGGATGAAAATCCTGGCGTAATAACTCAATTTAATCAACCTGGCATAAAGCACAGACCGTATACTGCCAATCTTTATGTTTTAAGGAAATGGATTCCAACGTAAAGGCTCAAGTTTCACAGTCTCGGCGTAGAGCACGGACTGTTGATTTTCCTTTTTGCAGATGCTGCAAGTCCTGAAATGTCTAGTTAGGAACTGACGTGTTTCTTCTGTGCTTTTGCAGTTAACTTGCATGAGTCTCCGCTAGCTGAAGTGATGGGCTCTGCCGCCGGGATGCTGTACTCCAACTATTTGGAGGATCTATCACACGTGATATTTCCTATCTCCGGGCCCTAGTATCCCGAAGGGAGGGCAATTCTGATATCGGCTCATGGCACGCGAATGCTGCTGAGCATGATCAACGGGGAGCCCCTAACGTACGTAGATGGGGTGCAATACCTGAAGCCGACTTTCCTCTTCGGGGACATGATTGACAAGCAGTCCCAGACAAAGCCCAAGAGAGAATTCTAGGTTTTTCCTGTCGAGGGTTTGGTCTTGTATCTGCCCAATATGCCGAGAGACTACCCCATCTCGGCCTTCTTTCATGCTACGCATCCCAGGAAGATGTCGTGGACGCTGACCCCCGATCTTTACGGCAAGCCAGGAAAGATCTTTCATCTGAGAGGAGCTGACCAGGGGTCGTTTGTCAGCCGCCCTTCTGGCTCTGTGACGCTGTTCAGAGGGCTGTACCCGGGCAGTGTCCCGAGTGAAGACAGTTTGGTGATCCAGCCGGTCCAGTTACCGACTTTCTGTAATAATTTTATGGGGCGTGGGGGAGTATACCCTAAGGTGAACCCTCGTTGTGGCAGGTGGATCACCCCTTCAAACCTTCGATGGGCTCACTTAGTTGATTGGGCCCTCAAGCATTTTCAGACCGAGTTGGAAAACATCGATCTGTTTGCAGCTGTGAGTGCTACCAGTGTTGGGTTACCTCCTAACCCTAACCTGTTTTTGGCACTGATGGAGCGATATATTTCGCTTACCGGGACCTTCGCCACTCCACTGGGGGAGTTGGGATTGGCCCTGCATGAGATGGCAGAGATCTCAAGACTGTCGATGGGGGATATTCCATACGAAGAGTATGTTCCCATGAACCGGGAGTTGGGGGGTTCAGACCCTCGGGTAGTGGAAGTCTATCAGGAGCTGATGTGCCACTACCTTGCTTGCACCATTTTTTATGACGAGCCCTCAGATTTGGCTCACATCAGCAAATGGACGTCCTACCTCTTCTTTCACTGGTCCAGGACTGCTAAGCCGGAGAAGGTATTGGAGGGCAAGGATCTGCCTGTGAATCCCCTGAGTGCGCTTAATGCTCAGGTAGTTGACGATCTCATTGTGGATGCTGGGGCTCCAGACCGGTTCCTCGACAAAGGGACAGGAAAGTATCCTGAAGGCACTAAGGCCTATAGTTATTTGAGGCGCTATCGCAGGCCTCTGTCCAGGGAGGCTCAACTGGCTGGCTTTCTCTCTATATGGCTGAGCCGAGTAGTAGTGCCTGGCGTCGCATCTGCGGACCACATTCACCGCAACATGCTATGGCCTGCAGTGCGTCTGGTGTTCTTGGCAAGATTGGGCTTGCTCCCTGCCATGGTGTGCCATATACAAGCTGGCTTGAGGGCCATGATTGACGGGCTGCTCGTCGATGAAATTCGACGTGATAGCTTTCCCAGGATAGAATTACCATACCTGTATTTGATGGGGTGGTTAATTCTCCATAACCCACGGGTGATGTCTTCCGGTTTCGGCAGTAGTTCGGGGGGTAGTTTCTTGTTGAACTACCGAAAGTCTTCCTGGAATATGAACATAGTTGTAGACTGTCGGCGGGCGCTAGGCATCAGTCATAGTTGGAAGTTTTTCTGCACCGTCCCTCCTGTACATCGCAATCAGTCGAGGATTAGGCTCGAGGATTCGGGTAGAGAGAAGACCATTCTTTCTTCCGAAGCTTTTAATTGGTTGGTCTGTATTAGACCATCCCATCTGCTGTACAGAAGCGAAGATTATTGCTTCTTGGAGCCCTACTTGCCCAGTCGGTTCGCCCGACAGTTTGGGTATGATCAGTTGCACGTGGGCAATACCGTCACCAGCTTCAGGTCCAGAGGTGGACTCATTGATGGAGCGAGGGGATGGCGATATTTTATCATGGGCTGCACTGGGGTGATTTTTATTGTGCCGGTCATCACACTCTCCACGGAGCTGCGCATCCTACATTCGTATGCCCAGTTCTATGTGGCAACGAATACCTTCCATCGCGATTTTGATATGCATGAAAGTTTTAGGGTGCCCTCTTCCAAGCCTGGGGGAAGAGTTGAAGTCCCCTCGGTTTCTTTCGACGAGGGTGAGGAGTCCGTTACCCCGGATGAGCCTCTGGTGTCGGTCCCTAGGGGTGAAGTACCTCCGCCTGCAGGGGCTTTGGAAGTTTCTGGGAAGCGAAGGGCTCTTGCTCCCAAGGAAGCTTCCCCTCGTAAGAGGAAGAAGTAGACGGTAAATCGTTCTCTCTGGATTCCTGGCATTAATGCTCCTGGAGGTGAGCTTGCATCTCCCCGTGCTGGGGACGATTCTTTGATTGGAGGTTCCTCGCCTTTTAGAGAGGGAACTTCCACAGTTCCGACTGGTGGTGCCGGAGAATCTCAGCTGGATGCCGCCGTCGCTGCTACCGCTTCAGGTAGTGGAACGAGGTCGCCTTCGGGGCTGAGTATAATAAAGTTCCGTATACCTCTAGTCGGATCGGCATCGGGAGGGACTTCTGCCACGCCTGCGAGCGCACCTAGCGCGATTCCAGCATATGAGCCTCGGTTGGATTTTGAGGAGGACCTGGAGGACTACTTGCCAGTGTCAGTTTGCAGACCCCTTTCTCCAGGTATGACAGCTCACCTAGCATTATTAAGAAATAATTTAGCTGTACAGACTGCAGATGTGACGTATATGCCGTCGGCCAGGGGTAAATATCATCTTTTATGCCTCTTCTTTGGGAAAATTAATATTGCGTTGATATTAACTTCCTTTTGTCTTCTTTTCAGGGGAAGACCTCTTCGGAGAGGGTGATGTAGACGCGCCCGTTGGCTCTGTGTCAGGTCCTAGTGGTGACACGGAGGTACCTGATTTTGAAGAGGAGACCTCTTCGGGTGCTGGCTTGCCTGTCGAGGAGACTCTTGAGATATCTCAAGAGGAGGACGAGCCTGTCATTGTGATAGTGCCTCTTTTGAGCACGCCGGTTACTTCGTCCGGTGTTGGCGATTCTTCCTTCGTCGTACCTCCTGTTGAGGTGACGGCCGTGGCGACATCGTCTGTGGTAATTCCTGGGGGGGAAGTCGCCACCATCGCGGATACTCCTCGCGTTCATACGGACCTAGTTGCGCTGACAGAGCAGTACACCGGTATCTTCTATGCTACTTTGAGCATGCTAATGTCAAGGGTGTTGGCGAAGAAGCTGGACTTTGCGTCGCTGAAGAGGTCCTCTCGGTTCTCGATAGAGGCAGTCAGGGAATTCGGTGATGCCGGGGTAGCTGACGCGCTGGAGGCAATGGTTAATGGCTTGGAGCAACCCATTAACGAATACCTGCAGCTAGCTCGAGGCAATATTGAAGCTCTGGTCCATGCCAGATATGACTCCTTGACTGCGCATCTTGTTGAAAAGAAGGAAGGTCTGAATAAATTCATCGAGACCAATCAGCAGGAGATGGATAAAGGGAAAGTTGTCTTGGAGGAGACTCTCGCCCTTCAAACGAAGTGCCAGGCCGAGCATGACGGCAATGTAGCGAGGGTCTGCAAACTGGAGACAAAGCTTGCTCAGGCAAAGGAGTGGGCTTCTCAGTCGTTGGAAGGTCTAGATGTGGTGAATGGCCGACTGGTCGCAGCACAACAGAACTTGGCGAGTGCAGGAGTCGCCCGTGCCGGTCTCCTTTGGGCTAGAGCCGAACTGTCCCTCCTGATAGATGACGAGGCACGGTTGGAGCGGGTCCGCGCTGATGTCTTGATTTTTGGGGCTGAGAGGATGGCCGTACTGGCGCAGCAGCTTCGCGACCTGACCGCTCCCCCTTCATGATGTACTTTTGCTTTTGCTTTTCAATGTACTCTTGCTCCTTTCTGGGAATAATAAAGAGGCTTTTTATCTGACTTTGTGGACCCATCATTTCGGAATGTAAATGACAGGTTTGGGTAAAAGTGATATCAGAGGTAGTATGGACGTGATATACTTTCGGTAAGTTTTAGCAGAGCAAATCTATTCAGAGGTCATATGGACATGACAGAATATGATCCAACTAGTTTTGTTTTGGAAGTAGTTTTGTCAGAATGAGATCACCTTATTCCACTTGAGCAGAGGAGGTTTAAGCATAATACCTTTTCAGGAATTTGCCATTGATAGGAGCCATTAGCAGGTCTCCATTAGGCTGGGCTAACCTGTAAGCGTCGTTTGAGAAAGTTGTCTCGATCACGTAAGGGCCTTTCCATTTGGGCTGGAATTTGCCTTTACTCATGTGAGTAAGAATCATCGGCCTTCTTACAGCCAAAACTAGCTCACCGATTTTGAACACTCTTTCCTTTACTTTTTGATTAAAAGTTCTGGAAATGCGTGCTTGGTAGAGCGCGATGCGCTGCTGAGATTGGAGGCATTTTTCGTCTAATCCTTCTAGCTCTTGAAGCCTTAACAGGTCGTTCTTTTCTTGAGTTAACTCGTTAGCCATGGCTATCCTGAGTGACGGAATTTGAATTTCGATAGGAAGAACTGCTTCACTCCCGTAGACCAATGAGAATGGCGTGCAACCTGTCGGTGCTCATACCGTGGTACGGTATGCCCAGAGGCATTCTCCTAGCTTCTCATTCCAATCTCTCTTGTTTGAAGAGACAAACTTCTTCAAGAGTTTGATAATGGTTTTATTGAAGGCCTCCGCCAACCCATTAGCAGCTGGATAATATGCCGTGGAGGCCATATTTTGTATCCGATTTTTATCGCAGAATCGGTAAAACGCATGGCTGATGAACTAAGGCCCGTTGTCATGGATTATCCTTCGGGGAACCCCGAAGCGGTAAATGACGTAATGCTTGATGAAGCTGGTCACGTTAGATGTCTTTACCTCAGCAAGAGGGATCGCCTCTGCCCATTTGGAGAAGTAATCCGTAATGGCCGGTATGAACCGGTGACCTCTGGAAGAAGACGGGTGAATAGGACCAATGATATCCATACCCCATGCTTCGAATGGCCAGGATGCAACCGTAGGATATAGATGTTCGGACGGTTGATGTATGAAGTCTGTATGGACCTGACAGGCTCTGCATCATCTGGCATATTGGATTGCGTCTGCGATCATAGTAGGCCAGTAATAGCCCATTCTCCTGACACGATCCTGTAGCTTAGGACCGGGTTGATGCGCTCTGTATACGCTGTCGTGAGCTTCATGGATAATCCGCTGTGCTTCATCACCAGAGAGACATCATAATAATAGCCCATCATAAGACCGGCGATATAGGCATTGTGACGATGCGTCGAAGTAGAAGCGTAATGATCGTCTTTTGACAGATATTGCTTCTTTAGGATCTTCTGGCAAGATTTCGTATGCTACGAAATCTATAAAGGGACTTCTGGCTATTAACTTCTTGACTTCAGCTTCAATGGCGTCCATCATGTCCGGGCGGAACCGGCGTTGGTGCTGCTTCACAGGCTTTGAATCGGGCAGTATGTTGAGTTTATGAGTAGCCACCTTTGGATCAAGACCTGGCATATCCTCATAATTCCACGCAAAGACGTCGATATATTCTTTTATCAGCTGGGTAATTTCTTTCCTTTCTTCTTCGGAAAGGTCGTTACTGATAAATATCGGCTTTGGTGAGGGTTCATCCCCTACGTCAATCTGGATAACTTCATCTTTAGTAGGAGGTTCTCTCTGCTCGAAGCAAAACTCCTATTGTGTATCCATCTGCTGAGCCCAAGCGTCATTCTCGAATGGTTCGGATTCTTGTTCGTCTGATTCGAAAGAATCCGTCGCTACCATATTTGCTGATAATGTTTGCTCGAGAGCATGAGATGAGCCGGAGGGCGACAAGCCATTTTGAAAGGAGGGAAAGATATCCTCGTTCGACTTAGAAGTCATAAGGGAGGTGGCATACCCTAACCCGGAACGGGTTTGTTGATAGTGGGGATTGCCGAGCAGCGGTGTTCAGCTGCCTTTCCCGTAGTTGAGACCTAGTTCTATCCTCAAGTTGTAACCCATATTTTGCATGATCTTCAAGGCTTGCAGGCTGTACCTGTGAACTTACATTTCACCAGAGTCGTCATCAAAGGAATCCTCTTGTATAGTCTGTTCGTTGTGCATGCGGCCGAAGACTATGGAACACTGGTCGTTGCGGGCAGGTAGAACAATGAAGATAGAATCCTCATGTGGTCCATATGTCGTGGTGACATTGGATAATGATGCCACTTTCCATATGTGCGGATGATAGGAATCTATAGCTGCCAAGAATTTTCATGCTATAGGCTCTATATCATCATGGGGAGAGGATTCCTGATTTGGAATCCAGGCGTCGATATACTAGAAAAGAGGTCCTTTATTATTATCAGAAACCGCACTCCTGGTTGCATTTACATCACTCGGCTGCTAGTTGCGCCGAAGTTTGATGATTAAGGGCGGAGGCTGCTGTCTCAGAGTGATCACCAGAGGATCACCCCCTTTCCCTGACCTGGTCTTGTTCAGGTGGATAGCCATAGGCTCTGTGGCTTTTGGACGGGTAGTCCGTCCTTTCACCTTGATTGACAGAGGTTGCTTGGCAGAAGGTTCTTTAGGCTCCCGGTGGGATTCCTTCTCTGCTTGGGCCGACACCTCTTCCGTGTAGTCTTGAGAGTATAACACGGCGTCGGAGTAGTAGGATTCTACTCCTTTAAACGGGTTTAGGTCGACAACCTCCGTTTGTACTGTCCCTTGGGCGTCTACAGATTTGAAGCATTGATGTAGAGTCGAAGGAAAGATGTTGTGGTTGTGGATCCATGGTCTTCCCAGCAGGATGTTGTAGGACACCTCTGAATCGATGACGTAGCATGTAGCCATCGATCTGAGGTTGCCAATCTGGATCCTCAGGCAAATTTTTTCCAACGGGTTACTTCTTTCGGCGTTGAAACCCACGATAGTAGTGGTGGTGTAAGCCAGTTCGCTGGTAGGAATCCTCAGTGGTCTGAGCAGACTATAAGGAATGATGCTGATTGAGGATCTCGAATCTATGTGAATCCGGTCGACCTCCATAGAACCGACGTACCCGGTGTGGTAGAGGGGTCTGTCATGCCTGTTATGTTTTAACAGCATGTCGTCTTGAGTGAAAGTAATGTTTGGGACCACCTCCATCACACTGTGGCATCGAGGACACGCCGCGAGTTCTTCATCGGAGGACTTGAGTTGGGTCAAGTATGTATCCGCCTGCATCAATGCTTCACTCAGGGCTAAACGAGTGTCTTGGGAGAGCCTGAGTAGCTCGAAGATGGACAGCCTGGCTGGTGTATTAGCCAGTTGGGCCAGGATGTCGAAGTTGTACGGCTTCTCTAAACCTTTGTTTTAAATGTTTTTCACAGGTTTATCGAAGCGTACTTTTTTTTGCTTCCCCTTGTCCGCCGAAGTTGGTCTCGAAGGACCGGCCTCTGGTACGGCGGGCTCCGGTTCCGAAGGCTTGGCAGCTGAAGCATCTGCAGGTGCATCTTCCTGACTTGCTCCGTAGTCCTTGAGGTAAGCCTTCCCTGAACGGGTTGCTGTGGCCAAAACCTCGTCTTCGTCTGGTGTCGAAGAAGTTGCAACCATATGGCATGGCTTGCATTTGGAGTTCTTCCTGGACTTAGCTTTAGTAGCATTAGTCTCTTTTTCGAGCTCCGACACCAAGTCTGGGTGAACCCACATAATCTCGCCTCTCTGGGTAGTTAGGGGTAACAGGTCATAATTTTGACCCCTTGCCGGAGGAAGATTAACGATGTTCATCGTTGTCCGAAAAATAGGTGTAACACCGTCCGGTACTTCTTGGGGAGACAGATTGCCAAATTGCAGAGAGATCATGTTGGCCGTGACCGTCTTCTCGCTATTGCGCAGGGTGATGGCTTTAGCATCGATCAGCTCTTGGATCTTCCTTTTCAGTATGTAACACGCCTTTGTTGGGTGGTGTATGTATCTGTGGAAGATGCAGTACTTGGGGTTGTTGGCGCTGCCGACTTCACTAGGCCGCCTCTCCTCCGGAAGGGTGATCTTGCCACTTTTGACGAGACACTCGAATATACTCGGAATATCGTCGTCGTCGAAAGAGTATACCTCGACGGGCCTGGAAGTCCCAGGTTTTGTCTGCGTGGTTGCCGCAGTCTTCTGTCTGGACGTATTGATCGCCAGAGCTTCTTTTCCTTTGGAACTGCGAGGATGGTCGCCGTTGGGGGATGACCTCTTGCCTCTGTCAGCGGTAGAGATCATGATGCCATTGTCACGCGCCTTGCGACTGTTGTCCTCGGAGGCTACCGCTGATATGATGAACGAGGGCCAATCATGGAACTGATATGGTCCTGTGAACACCGAGATCACGGGAAGAAGGTTCTTCCTGCAAATGTCCACCAACGCTGAGTCTGGAACTCCTGGAGGCATCTGTAAAGTGGCTTGGCGAAAGCGTTCGACGAAGGTGCGAACGTCCTCCTTTTCCCTCTGCTTGACTTCGATGAGAGAGGACATAGACATGTCCATTCCTCTCTTGTAGAATCGTGTGAAAAATAGAGCCTTGAAGTCTTCGAAGGAAGTAATGCAGTCGTCTGCCAGGCTGCGGTACCACTGGTAAGGTACTCCTGAGAGACAGCCCTTGAACACCCGGGTGAGGAGGGCGTCATTCCCTTGTAGCAACACCGTCATCATACTGAAATAGTTCATGTACTGACTTGGTGATATTTTTCCCTCAAACAGGGCCATAGTCTGAGGTTTGTACCTCGGAGGAAAAGGGACCTCTTCCCAGATAGCTAGGTATGGCTGGTTGATTCCCAATTTCTTGAGCTGATCTTTGTGCTTCAAGGCATCAAATTGGGCTTTCAACTCCCGTACTGCTTGCATCGGATTTTTAGCTGGTAGCGAGACCACGGAATGGTGCAGAGTTGGTTGTATCGTGACTCCCGCAGGAGGTAGTACATTCTCCCGGTGAGGAAGTGAAGGACCAGCTGACTCTTGATCTAGAGCAGGCTATTAGATCGTGTTGGATGGTGGTAGGTCCACCCCCACACATATCTGAGTAGGCGGGACCGACGTTTGAGCCACAGCAGCCGCCTGTTGAGTTAGCATCATTTGGTGCATGTTCTCCATCATGGATTGCATTTGCTTCAGAGATGTCTCTAGTGTAGTAATGCGTTGCTCAGCATTCCCTGATGGCGAGGCTTCCTCGTGTTCATCTCCAATGGCATAAACTTCCATCTCCCTGGGCGTCATTGAAGGATGAGTATAGGTCGCTGCAGAAGTTGACTCTATACTCTCAGTATCTGATTCGGGAGACTGGCGACCCCCAGCATCGGAATCAGAAGAGCACGAAGTCAGTTGTCGTGACCTTGAACGAGTGTTCTGGAACACCCCAGCTTCGGTGTCCCTAAGGAGCATGTTGAATTTTCTTCGGCTCGGAGTTTTAGAGGACTGACGTCTTGAGTCTGAGCTTCCTCCAGGTATATGTGAAGCCATGTTCACAGATGCATGCGCGGGCGCTTCTTCTAGGAAAGATGGAAAGTAGCTCAGCCGGTCGAAAACTGGTCATTTTGCTTTAGAACAGCAACAATTAATTACAATCTTGTGACTATTACAGCAGTGCTTGCTAGGAGGCGTAATAGCCACGCTGGAAGATCCCCTCTCCTTGCGTTTCTGGATTAGATATTTGCGCAGGTCAGGAGGAGTTGCAGAAGAAGAAGATGATGGCTTGTTCCTTCTGTTCCCATTGGTGGGCATGCAGATGATGGGAACCATAGTCTTCCCTGTGCCACCCGTATACAACAGGTTGGCCATCTGGGTGGCGGATAATCCCCGAGGAGGGTGTCTTTCCGCAACTGGAGCCTTCTTTACGCCTAGGGACTTCGCCTGGCGTAATTTGGAGCTTCACTCTGGTTGGTGTAAATCTGAGGATGTCCTCAGTCGGCCATCAGCGTCTCGCGTAATTCGGAGGGCGTGTAGATTATTCCCTTGCTGGCGTAAAGACCGAGAAGTTGAGTAGTCCGCCGCTCGCTTTCCCTTGCGGAGATCACAGGGATCATCTGGTTCTCCATAGAGGTCAGATGTTGTTTTACGCGCGGAGTGTGTCTTGTACTTCTGATTTGGCGCTGAGGCTTTATCAGAAGTTTTGTCTATTCCGCCAGGGATGGAAGACTGAATTTCACGTGCAGAATGCGGAGTATACTTCTGGGTTAGAGCTGAGGCATTGCCAGAAGTTTTGTCTGTTCCGCCAGGGACGGGGGACTGAATTTTACGCGCAAGGCACGGAGGGAGCAATGCTACAACCTCATTGGTCGGAGAGATCGGAGAGTCCACAGGAATGGTAGAGGATGTCTTGGGCATCCAGACCTTACGCCGCTTCCTGTTGTTTTGGTCAGAGAGAGAGTGAGAGCTGCCCTTTGTTCGGAGCATATTTTCGTAGGCAGACTGGTCGAACTGGACGACCAGTGTCTTCTTCACGGATTCCACGGATACCGTATCGTATTGAGCAATAGCTTCCTCATCAGAAGAGAAAGATGTCCCCAACAGAGTTGCCATCTTGTTTTGGATAATATAAAAGAGAAAAGATTTGATGAATACGGAAAACGAGGTCTTGTAAGAAGACCCGCCCTTCTTTTATGTTTACAAACAAGATTGTACAAATTGGATCCTACACGAGGATGTCTAAGTATAATTTATTTAATCTAGATGAATATTGCTATAGGTGTCTGATCTGCAGTCGATTACTTTAGCCCTTGGACCACACGATGTTGAAGAAGTGCCGTGGAAGACAGGTAGCAGCTTCGAGGGTTGCTAAAGAGGGTGGATGCCCGATGCCAAAGTCGTCGATCCCTTCTCTTTGCCTGAGCTCTGGATGCTTCTCTCTCTCTCTCTCTCTCCTCTATTTCTCCTTTCAGTTTGTCGGCCTACTTCTGATTGTTCGACCAATTCTTCGACCTTGTCCTCTGTTGATAGAGGTCTCTATTTATAGAGTTTTAGTGACAGTGACCACTCAATCGGTGTAAAAACCGAGTAGTAGAAAGTACAGTACCCTTTTACACAACGGTTAAAATAACCAATGCCTGCGTATAGATGATCCTTTGAATAAGCGTGTGACACGGATCCAACTAAGGGACAAAACGCGTATAATCGCTACGAAGATCACGGCGTAGAAGCCATGTAGGTAGGTATCCATCGTGTAGAAGAGGTTAGCATAGAAGCCAATGTCTGTCACCATGGCATAGAAGCCAAATAGTTATCAAACCGGCATAGAAGCCGAATAGGCGTAGAAGCCGAGTGGTCATAAAGGCCGAGTGGGCGTATAAGCCGAGTGGTCATAGAGGCCGAGTAGGCGTAGAAGCCGAGTGGTCATAGAGGCCGAGCGGGCGTAGAAGCCGAGTAGGCACAGAAGGCCGAGCAGGCACCGAAACTGAATGGACGTAGAAGCCGAGCAGGCACTGAAGCTGAATGGGCATAGAAGCCGAGCAGGCACCGAAGCTGAATAGGCGTAGAAGCCGCTGCGTAACGTGCCAGAGTAATGATGTGGATATTTTAGCCGGAATTACGGCTCTTGGAGATAATCAGATCTCTTGCATTAAATACAGAGATCTGTCCCCATCCTGTGCATTAAATGCATATGCTTGTCTTTAAGATTTGCCATCATTCTGCGTATTAAATGCAGATATGCACCTTGAACCCTGTGCGAAGAGTAACCGCTGTCGTGGCAGTTTGTTCGTCTTCTGCGGAACGTAAGAAGCTCATGTTTGCCTGTGTAAAACTAGGCAGCGTATTCCCTTGTATGCGTAGGAGCAGCTCTCGCAAAGGGGATGTCACTAAACGACGATTCGGTGACATTTAATCAAATCTCCTGCATTAAATATGGAGATCCGCCATCATCCTGCGCATTAAATGCAAAGGCGTATTTTGAAGGTCTGCCACCCTTCTGTGCATCGAACGCAGAGACGTGTCTCAGGCAATTGTCAGTATTTGGCGCATTAATTGCAGAGACGTGCCTTGAGGGCCTGTCACCACCCTGTGCATTAAATGCAGAGACGCACCTCGAGTCCCGTACAGAGTGCAGCTTTTGACGTGGCAGGCGGTTTGTCTTTCGCGGAGCATAAGGAGCTCTCATATGCCTGTGTAAAACTAGGCAGCGTATTCCTCTGTGTAAGTAAAAGCGGTTTACGCAAGGAAAATGGCAGTAAATGACAGCCTGGGTTGCAGTGCCGCACCATCATTATAGCCGTCGCCTGGGTAGTCGAGCAGTATCCCTTTGTCAGAAGTCGAGATATCAGGTTCATTACAGGATCTGACAGGTTCATTGCAGGGAATACGAAGCGTCCCTCGTACACTTCAATGCTGCATTGAAAGAGGATAAGTTTTACGCCATAAAGGCGATGAAGCACCCTGCTTACGTTGAAGCAGCCTGGACATACTGCCCTACGCGGATGGTCCTTGAGCCTATATTTTACGCTGCGCTTGGCGGAGAAGCTCTGATTACACGTTGAAGGCTCTGAAGTCCTCTTTTTACGCTGCTTTGCATCAATATGCTGCGTAGAGCTATCCAGCATATTTTTCATGCTTCTACACTGTACTCAGGGTCTTCCAAGACTCCACTGCTGCGATCTTCTTCGGATCCAATGAAATACCATCACCAGTCACAAGATGTCCCAAGAACTCCATCTTGTCCAAGAAGAACTCACACTTGGACAACTTTCTGTCATGCCCCAGTCCCAAAATACGTAGGACTAGGACACGTAAGCATGCCAGTCGCATGTATATGGTAACTCCAATATAGGGAAACCATAATATATGCGTACGCTGTATTATGAATAATAATTCACAAGTGGTATAAAATATCTCAAGTCACAGGCATAATCTAAATCTCATCCCCAGAAATTAAATAGACATAAATAACCAATAGCTATGAAACTATATCTCAATCTAAAGTATCTAATGATGGTAGTCAGATGGAAACAAATCCACTACTGAACTAGAATATAGAATGAGCAAGATAAATATAATATAAGAATATCAACTAATAATCACGGCTCGAAGAGAAGACCTCCTCGAAATATACGTAGCAAGTCCGGATATGCGCTCCTGCGAATACTCCTGAACATCTACACCTGGAAAGGGACCAGGTCCTTAGAGGGACATAACAAGATACATAGAAGTATGCCATAAAGTAAATACTGAATAAATAAAAGGGGTGCACTAACCATCTAAGTGAATGCATTTTTGGGGTCAACTTTGAGTGTATGGGAAAGTGTAGGCTAGACATATGCTGACATAATTCACCAATCCTGACAAATGGCTAGTATATGCCACATATGCCCCCAATACAAGGGCGCAATATAATATAATAATGTCCTACCACTCCGAAGAACGGGGAATCTGCATAGTATATAACGTCAATATCGCTCCGAAGAACATGGAATCTGCATAGTATATAACGTCCATATCACTCCGTCGAGTGTGGCATCTGAATAAAGGGAGTGGAGTATCCCGTACGCCTACTAGTTATCCTCCCTGCCCAATGATCTATGCATATTGTATCCATAATATGCCTTAGCTACTACGCCGAGGCGTCGTAACTCTGGCTCATACTCTATCGCTAGAATAATAGTCCAACCTTACAACCAAATAAGGACAAGGATTGGGCCATCGTACCACGATAGTCTATGCTCTGCCTACTAATAACTGCTAAGTCTTCTAACATGCATCACTATTAGTAGTTATGCCCTATCCGTCGCACGCCTACACGTACAGGTGGCCAACCGCGTACGCAAGCCCGTGCCCTACATGAGACTCACAACACGTGTAAGAAATATGTCAAGGCCTAGGGAGTCATACCAATAACTTCGTAACTTTAGGTGGGTCTACTAGATACTAGGTCAGACACAAGTCCTAACGCCAATGCATTCATTGACTGCACCCGAGTCTCTCTCAGACGTGCACAGTTTAAAATAAATAAACATGCAACTAAATAATAACTGAATTTAAACAGTACAACAAAGGCAAGGTATACTTGCCTGGCAAGAAAGCTATGTAGTCCCAATAACCTGCTCCGGAAGTCGTACAGAATAATCCAATAGATCTTCGGGGTCAGTGGGCACAGGCACGAGAATTGGGGGTGACTGCTGCGGTTTGTCTGGCAAGGGTGACGGGTTCGCGATGATGACGATGGCGAGGGTAAAGATAATAAGATGATTAGGTTATGGTTAAGGTGATGACTAGGTCTATGATGGTGGTTATATTGATGATGGGGGTTATAATGGTGATGATGATTACAATGGTGATAATTATGGTAATAATGAGGGAAATGATGATAATGGTGGTGGCGAGGATGATGATGATGACTAGGTTGATAATGTTTGTAATAATGGTGGTGTTGATAATGTAGGTGGTGGTGACTGAACTCCGGCCAGGGGTCCGACCAAGGAGGAGGAGCTCAGGACAGGGGAGGGAAGGTGACAGAGAGGAGAAAGGAGGAGAAAGGAGGGAGAGGAGTTGACTGGTGGTCAGGGGGTCGGCTTCAGGCGCGTGCAGTGGTCGTCGACGAGCAGACAAAGGCTCGTGCAGGCGGCGGGTAGTTGTCGTGCAGGCGGGTGCGAAGTTGGGGATGGCAGCGGATGAGTTGGAAAGAGAAAGGAGAGGCGAGGGTGGTGTCTTGGTCGGGCACTGGTGGTGACGGACTGCTCCATCGAGGGGCTGGGGTACAGCGACGTCGGAATCGGGGGTCGGCAGAGTGTCGGGCTCCGGCAGCGGAGAGGAGGGACTCGGGTTCGTACTCCGGTGAGGTCTCGGCTAGGCGAGTGCAGGCGAAAGAGGGGTTGTGGTGATGGCGGTCTGAGGTGGTGGCGGCTAGATGCAGGCGGAGCTCTGGCTCAGGCGGGTTCGAGGAAGGATGGAGAGGGTGATGGTGAGGATGGCCACTCGATGTCAAGGACTGTACAGGCGAAGGATGGCGGCGTTCAGGGTGGAGGGCTCGGTGGGCTGTGGTCGAGGTGTCGAGGACGGCCGAGGAGACGCGGTGGATGGCCGAAGGGGGAGGTTGAAGGTGAATAGGGTCGGCTAGGTAGTTATTTTAGGTTTAGGTATTTTAGAAAAATAAAGAAGAGGGGAGGAAAGGTGGTTTATATATATGGGAACTTTGGTTAGGGTTGACCAAGGTAAATGGGCTTGGTCAGCATCTCTTTGGAGTTGGGCCTTGGCCTTAATGGAGATGTTTGGAGGCTCATTTTTATATTGGTTAAATGCAAGGCTATAATTAAATGGGGGGCGATGTTGTGCGTTGCATATTCCAAAAATTAGGAAAAAAATTTATATGAAGGAAAAATGAGTTTTTTTCATGTTTTATCCAATGGTATGGATACCTCAATGCACTTTTGTATAAAAGTGCCAAACAATTGGAAAATTGCACAAAGATAGGAATTAGATTAAATTAATTAAAATTAATGCGCAATGTGTTCTGGAATTAATTAGAAGCATATGGGGATAAAATTAGGTGGGACACAAGTGTCATGGACATAGAGGGCTCAGAGTAGAATTATATAATTAATTAGGTTGTATGAAACGGGTCAAGATTGTGTCTCCAATTTTGATTGGAACGCACAGGGGTACAAAGTCATATTTATTTAGAATAAATTATAAACGTCCGCGACGAATGTTGTGCGACTAAAATGTAGCACAAGAGAGCATAATTATAAGTTACACAATGGTCAAAATGGTAGGTGGGCACGTCTAGGACGAGGTTGTGAAATTCGTAGGAAGGCAATGGCTAGTGTAGTGCTCTAATTATCGAAGTAACGGTAAGATGCGCTAAGCGATATAAATATTGTATAGTTAAATCAAATGCCGTGTTCTATATCTGGTTGGATTCTAATTAGCCCTAATTTCTCTATCTAAGCCAAGTAGGCCTAATTTTTGGGTGAGAAGGTTTACAATCTACCCAACTTAAAATAATTTCGTCCTCGAAATTAAAATAAGGCATAATTTGTTATTCCTTCACGTGCATAAGGTGAGTCAATCAAAATCTCCTTGTGATAATTAAATTTCTAATCAAAATCTATCACAATTACTTCAAAACTAAGATAGTCACTGTTAAATTCAAAATTTAGCCTGTTGTGATCTCTTCTCACTTTTTTAAATCATCAACATCCAACTTTAAATTGAATCCATATAACATCTTCAATATTTAATTAACCTACCTCAATTTTATATCACGATCCCCAACTATTGTAATCTTCTTTAGAAAATAATTATAATCAATGTCACTTCTATTTTCAACTTATGAATGCCATACCCTTCAAATTTTACTTTCAATTTACATCCTCAATATTTCAATTAGGTAATCCAACAATCAAACGTTTCTTTTAATTTAAGGTCTCAAATTATGAAATTTGAAATCTAATTAACCAATTGTTCAAGTCTAGATTCCTATATTTATCCTTAAAGTTTAAACCGATGATTCAACCTTCAATATTCAAAATTTAAATCATATGCTCAAAGTATAAATATTTGGTTCGTCATATCCCAGCTTTTGAAATTCATTGATCCTCATCATCTTAATTATTCTTCCAAAATTCTAAAAATTAAAATGACTTGAACCACTTTATCTAATTTTACTTGATCACAATCTAAAAGAAATTCCTCTCAAGTTGACAATACAACTGCTACCCAACTTAGAATTTACCCATCTATCACATAAGGCTCTTTTATTTAAGAAAACTAATTCCTCAAATTTACTTAATCATGTTACTCAATCCTCAAAATTTAACAACCAAATATATCATATATGATATACCCTTAATCCATTATAAAATGCAGTCATCTAGTAATGTGATTAGCCTATGGGGTATATCTAGTACTTTATGTATATCAAACTTATACTAAGCAAGAGGTTTCGTCTTTCCGAAATAAGGGGAGACAGAAAGCAATAATAAAGAGTTCAAGGGAAGGTAATAGAATAGAAGTGTGGGAATCAAGGCGTTTAAAGATTTTGAATGGGAATTGTTGAGGTAGTTGTGGATTAAAATCTTAGTTAGTAATTTCTTATTTGCATGCTCGTATTAGTACAGTTATGTAACTGATACGGTATGCTTAGACATATCTAGAGGACAAGTATTTTAGTCTACTAGTCAACTATATATCTCAATCCATGTAAAATAGTCGTGCGAAGAGCGAACCAAAATGCACTAAGGTTGATCAGACTGTAATACACTGATTCTGAATAGACAATTGTATTAGTGTATCGACCCAATAATACATTTATCACGAACACGCTCAATAAAAGGATAAGCTTGCAAAACTAGGCTATAATAGCGGCATAAGTCAAGGTAGTACAAAAAATATAAGCATGCTAGATTATGATGAAAAGAGGTACAAAATAATTCAAGTTCACACACAACAAAAACAACAAAAAGATAAGACCCTACAATCTTTACAGTTGTCATACAACCTCTTTGTCTAAGTCTCTAGTCGACCAAATAGGGCATGGATCTCTAAGTGTTACAATCGGGGTAAACGCTATCATCTTATGCAAGCATATAGTTAATGTCATTCAATTATACTACATTAATCAGTCCAAAAAGGACTTTGCGATACTAGGTTGTGAGGCATACTACCCCACTTAAAAAAATAAATAAACTAATACTATAATTGCCTTAAAGGAGATTCTACAAAATTACTTGGTCCTTGTAAATGAAGTAGAAACTATTATTAGGATATACGAGAGAAAGATCTTGGTACTGATAAGGGTATCCTATTACCTTATATAGGTAATAGTCATCTTAAGTCTTAATCATAGTATTCATAGAATACAAGTGTTAATACTAAGAATGGAGAGTTACTGGCCTTCAAGGGAGAAGGGAAATATAACTCGTATCGAGGTGTGGTACAAGTTACGTGATTTAAAACTAAGGGATAATCGTCATGTCACAATCTACAGGAATAACTCAAAACTATCAAGTTTAAATAAGCAAGCACAGAAATTTAAAATTCCAGATTAACAAACTATAATCCTAGCAATCTATATATCTATCATCAAAGAATACACTTGGCCTTCAATCAAAATTTTAGGTAGCACGTCTTGAAAGATGAAGAAGAGAAAAGCAGAACATAATTTAGACGTCGCACAATTGACGAACGTTAATATTGCAGAGGAACAAGATATAAAATAAAATAGAGAGGCTATTAATAATGTCATGGTTTCCTAAGGGAAGATGCTATGCTAATCTCTGTGTTTGAGGTATAATCAAGAAAATATTCTATGCATTGCTCTTGGCTGTCTAAGATACTGTCTGCTAATCTCAAGACAAGAATCTAAACTTATAGTTTTCCAATACTATCTCACTATGAAAGTTAGGCTTAGTCCTAATACTCAACCTTGGATTTCTATTGGTTCTTCAATACTAGGGTCAACACTATGGTCAAATTTCTAACTAACTCTAGTAGTGTCTGTACTACTCTCAAGTCATTCATAAACAGATCAAGGAATAATGGTAAACCAATTTATAGATAAGGGATACTAGGGTTCACTAGACATTCTGAACTTAGTGATGTGTCTACATTCTAGTTATACTCTTAATGGGAAGGTTACTCTACTTATTATCTAATAATAGGGACTTTTATATTCTAGGAGAAGGATATACTCTAGGAACTATTAGGGAAGCACATGAATCAAGCAGGATACGATAGAACGGATAGAAAGGAAGATAATTCATAGTCAATTATGGATGAGATCCTATACTCTAATCCTATGTGCAGGCTTGCTCGGTACAGTAATATAACCGAGACAATATGCTCTTGACCTGCATGGGCCACCACTAAAAATATGTCAAGCCCCAGTCCCAAAATACGTAGGACTAGGACACATAAGTATGCCAGCCGCATATATATGGCAACTCCAATATAGAAAAACCATAATATATGCGTACGCTGTATTATGAATAATAATTCACAAGTGGTATAAAATATCTCAAGTCACAGGCATAATCTAAATCTTATCCCCTGTCACTACCATATTTTCTAGGAAAGGGTATTTTAGTAATTTCCTATTTAAATAAATATTGTGCATGGTAAATAATTTTTGTTGTATTATTTAATTATTGTTAGATATTATTTAATTATTTTGGACTTATTTTAGTGGACCCAACTAGTTTAGTTTGGACCCATGGACCAACATGAATTAATTAGTTAGACTTGGCCCATTTAGAAAGCCCATGGTTAAGAAGATGGATTAAATTAATTAAATGATTAGACTAGAAGCTTCCTTCCTTAATTATTTCTTCATGAGAGGCCCCAAGGGGTACATTAGATATTTTACAATTGCTTGGGGGAGGGGCTATTGTAACGCCCCGCTCCGAACGGTTACTTAAGAAACACTACGCTGCTTCGACTCGGTTGAGAATCGAGTCTCGAGGAAACCTTACCGCCAAATCAACACGGACGAAATGCAATGAACCCTTCGAATTAATCGAGCGGCTTCTATTGAAATAAGTCCAAGAGTTTTCGTTGGTTGCCTTGCTTTTTGGTTTTGTGTTGCTTTGTGTTTTGAGTTGCTTTCGATGACTTGGTTTTCATGATTTCGCCTTCTCGCTTGCGCTTTCTTTACGAATCGTAAGGAAAAGAGATCGAAGTATGCTAACCAAGTATTGTTGCATTTTCAGGACGCATAACCAAAGAGTGAACGTCGCTTAGGCTTCCCCATCTCCTCGTTCGATTCATTTGGTGAGTGGCTTAGGCCCTTCGATGAATCCTTTAAGTCTGCATGCCTAATAAAGAATCTCTAGTTCACATAAATATGTTGCCTCACTAAAAAGATAAGCTAAAAGAGAAAGAAAGTATTGCATGCTTCAAGTATAGAACTGCTAACTTGCTAGTTGCTTATGATATGCTTAACTGTCCCTCGTGTATCTGTGCATTGAGTATTGTGGCGAAACTCTGGACTTGAGCTTAATAAAGAGAAAAGAGAAAAGAGATAGACTTGTGTGCTTGGTTCATCAGTTGCATGATAGCATATTTTCCTGATAGGGCTTGCATTCATGCATTTGGTCAGGACAACTTGTGCACAAGGTTTATCTCTCGGGCAGTCCCTGGGGCACTGGGGATCGTTCGGCCGGAAGAGATCTAGATACCTAAGGCTTGTACGTCCTTGGGTAGACCGGAGACTCGTCTATTAGTGAGATTGGGCTTGTACGTCCCAACTGCTAATCCCGTGGAGGGGACCATCATATAGTTAGGGCGCATGCTAGGTTTACCTTCTTGCATACCTAACACTTGATGCCTTATTGATTCATAAGTTATTCATATGCAAATTGTGGCTAACTTGTGTGTCTGCTGCAGGGATAACCGCTCGGCCGTGGGTAAGAAATATCATATGCATATGCTAAATATTGTCTATGTTTCCTAGCATGAATTGTTAAAAAGAAACTAGACAACAAGAAAGACCACTTAATAATGCTAGCTTCATATGCTTACTTAGTGTGGATTTCTAAGGTGAGTTTGGCCACGGTCGCTCACCAGTACATGTGGTAGTACTGACCCACGTTTGTGGGCAAATATCCAGGTGCTGGGAGCGAGAGTCTGGCAAGCATCCTCAACCTGAATCAGCGTGTGCGCACTCTTCCTTAGGATTGTGTTCGTGCTGCTTCTTCCGCTGCTTACCTCTCCAGTGGGCTACTTCCTCTTCTGCTAGATGTTTTGCTATTTTGGTCCTACTACAAGGGCATAATGTAATGGGCGTTGTGGCTAGTTTTGGGAATGTGAAAAGAGTTGTAAGCCTTCTAAGGCATATTTTATAACTCAGCCAAGCAAGCATTTTGTAATCCAAATCTTCAGTATTCAATAAAAAGAAAGTATTTTGTGTGCTATCAATTGTGTTCAACTTGGTTCTCTGCGTTTTACTCTGTGCCTATAAATGTATATTTTCGTCTAACTTGTCTTGTGCAGGTACGTTGCCTGGTGCAAGCGCAACTTAGGCTTGCACGGCATCGCGCCCAAGCGAGGACGAACGGTTCCGTAGGGACCAAGCGAGGACGAATGGTTCCGTAGGGACCAAGCGAGGACGATAGGCCCTACGGGATCGGCCCCTGCGGGATCGGGGCGCGACAGGTGGTATCAGAGCATGGCTTTACGTCCTTGGCCTCTTCAAACATCGTCTTCGAAAATGATATAAGTTTTCAAGCGATTTCAAAAGTCCCGAATTTCGAAAATAGATTTCAAATCTATAAGAAGTAAATCGAGAGTATGAAAGGTCCCTAAGAGTATGAAAACCCAACGTCCCATGCAATAAGTCTATAATACGTTATGAGACTAATGCAAGCTACTCTCTTTTGCAGCAAAGATGACAAGAACAGGTGCTGGTAACCCTGAGTCATCGCGCGCAGCTAGCGTGAGCGATGATCAATTAGATAGACTGATTGCAATGTTACAGAATCAAAATGACCGTCATGCTGCACAACAAGAACGATTCGAGGCTCAGCAGCAACGAGCAGATGCTAGAGCCGCGGCACAATAAAAGCAGCTTGACTCCCTGACCCAAATTGTAACAACACTAGCAGCGAACAGTGGTGCATCTGGCACCGCCGCAATACCTGTGACTGCCCCGACCATGCCTCAAGGCGCAGGATTAGCAGAAACGAATGAGCCTCCTCGCGCGGCCGGAAAGTCTACCTTTAAGGGCGCTGAGTTCCTGAAGTTGAACCCTCCGGAGTTTGAAGGCAGGACCACGCCGGATAAGGTGATGGACTGGATCGCGAAGATGGAAAGCTTGTTTAGCTTTGCCTCAATACCTGCGAACAAGAGGGTGGCGTGTGCAGATATGCAGTTGCGGTTACGAGCACACGACTGGTGGGAAGTCAAGAAAACAGACCTTGCCACCAAGCATCAGGATGGCAGGATCACTTGGGGAATGTTCAAGGAAGCATTCCTTGCTCACTATCTTCCACCGGCTGTCAGGCAGAGAAAAGAAGACGAGTTTACCGAGCTTAAGCAAGGGAGCATGTCCGTCGAAGACTATGAGTCAGAATTCTCCAAACTTGCTAAGTTCGCTAGCTCGATGATTCCCGATGAGGCAGCCCGCACACATCGGTTCATAAAAGGCTTAAACGATAACCTAAGAAAAGATGTTATGAACCGGGAGTGCAAAACCTATATACAAGCATTCGAGGCAGCAGTGCAGAACGAGCAGTTCACTCCGCAAAATGCTCCAGAAAGGGCACCAGCTCCTCGAAACCCTCCTGCTAAAAGATACCATGATGGAGAAAAGAAAACAACGGGCGAGCGGCGCCCAGGTCCTATATGCAATTACTGTCGCAACCCAGGCCATACCGGGGACGTTTGTCGTGCTACAAAAAGGGAATGTTTTAACTGCGGTGAAAAAGGGCATCAGGCAGTGAACTGCCAAAACCAGACGGTTCCGCCGCCATACCAGAGTGGAAACAATAAGACTGCTCGGGTTGAGACTCAGACCCCTCCGGGTCCTGCTCTGGAACCAACTGATCAGACAAGAAGGCCTAGAGTGTATCAGTTGAATATTGAGCGCGATGAGAGCGGACACGATGTTGGTGAATCTTATTCCTTTAAACTCTTGATGCTTGATCTTTGCCTCCTTGATCTCTTAAGTTTCGAGGACGAAACTTCTTCTCAGTGGGGTAGTATGTAACGCCCCGCTCTGAACGGTTACTTAAGAAACACTACGCTGCTTCGACTCGGTTGAGAATCGAGTCTCGGGGAAACCTTACCGCCAAATCAACACGGACGAAATGCAATGAACCCTTCGAATTAATCGAGCGGCTTCTATTGAAATAAGTCCAAGAGTTTTCGTTGGTTGCCTTGCTTTTTGGTTTTGTGTTGCTTTGTGTTTTGAGTTGCTTTCGATGACTTGGTTTTCATGATTTCGCCTTCTCGCTTGCGCTTTCTTTACGAATCGTAAGGAAAAGAGATCGAAGTATGCTAACCAAGTATTGTTGCATTTTCAGGACGCATAACCAAAGAGTGAACGTCGCTTAGGCTTCCCCATCTCCTCGTTCGATTCATTTGGTGAGTGGCTTAGGCCCTTCGATGAATCCTTTAAGTCTGCATGCCTAATAAAGAATCTCTAGTTCACATAAATATGTTGCCTCACTAAAAAGATAAGCTAAAAGAGAAAGAAAGTATTGCATGCTTCAAGTATAGAACTGCTAACTTGCTAGTTGCTTATGATATGCTTAACTGTCCCTCGTGTATCTGTGCATTGAGTATTGTGGCAAAACTCTGGACTTGAGCTTAATAAAGAGAAAAGAGAAAAGAGATAGACTTGTGTGCTTGGTTCATCAGTTGCATGATAGCATATTTTCCTGATAGGGCTTGCATTCATGCATTTGGTCAGGACAACTTGTGCACAAGGTTTATCTCTCGGGCGGTCCCTGGGGCACTGGGGATCGTTCGGCCGGAAGAGATCTAGATACCTAAGGCTTGTACGTCCTTGGGTAGACCGGAGACTCGTCTATTAGTGAGATTGGGCTTGTACGTCCCAACTGCTAATCCCGTGGAGGGGACCATCATATAGTTAGGGCGCATGCTAGGTTTACCTTCTTGCATACCTAACACTTGATGCCTTATTGATTCATAAGTTATTCATATGCAAATTGTGGCTAACTTGTGTGTCTGCTGCAGGGATAACCGCTCGACCGTGGGTAAGAAATATCATATGCATATGCTAAATATTGTCTATATTTCCTAGCATGAATTGTTAAAAAGAAACTAGACAACCAGAAAGACCACTTAATAATGCTAGCTTCATATGCTTACTTAGTGTGGATTTCTAAGGTGAGTTTGGCCACGGTCGCTCACCAGTACATGTGGTAGTACTGACCCACGTTTGTGGGCAAATATCCAGGTGCTGGGAGCAAGAGTCTGGCAAGCATCCTCAACCTGAATCAGCGTGTGCGCACTCTTCCTTAGGATTGTGTTCGTGCTGCTTCTTCCGCTGCTTACCTCTCCAGTGGGCTACTTCCTCTTCTGCTAGATGTTTTGCTATTTTGGTCCTACTACAAGGGCATAATGTAATGGGCGTTGTGGCTAGTTTTGGGAATGTGAAAAGAGTTGTAAGCCTTCTAAGGCATATTTTGTAACTCAGCCAAGCAAGCATTTTGTAATCCAAATCTTCAGTATTCAATAAAAAGAAAGTATTTTGTGTGCTATCAATTGTGTTCAACTTGGTTCTCTGCGTTTTACTCTGTGCCTATAAATGTATATTTTCGTCTAACTTGTCTTGTGCAGGTACGTTGCCTGGTGCAAGCGCAACTTAGGCTTGCACGGCATCGCGCCCAAGCGAGGACGAACGGTTCCGTAGGGACCAAGCGAGGACGAATGGTTCCGTAGGGACCAAGCGAGGACGATAGGCCCTACGGGATCGGCCCCTGCGGGATCGGGGCGCGACAGCTATAGCCGGCCTATTAAAGAGGGGGGGAAATTTCTCTCTCCTCTCATCTCATTCCAAATCTAGATCTAGAATTCTTCCACTACCAAATTTCCTCCATTCCCAATCCAATTTCCTACCAAATTCATTCCAAATTCTTTCCAATTCACCATTAGAGAAGGAGAAAGCAAGGATCTAGAAGAAGGAAGCAAGGATCTACAAAGAGGAGCAATGATCTACAATTTGGAAGCAAGTTCATCTCAATTGGAGGTTTCATTGGGAATCCATCTCCCAATAGGTATAATTCAGATTTTCCCATTTAAATAGCTTCTAAATCTGAGATTTAATCATGTAAAATCAACCTATATGTATGTAGTACCCATAGGACTTTGTTTTGTGTTCATAGGAGACCCATGGAGAAAGTTATGGTGCTTTTTGTGTCAATTTTGTTGGAATTCCGAATTTATATTTTGTTGTGTGTGTCAATTGATCCTATAGATCAATTGAACATGAGATTTGTGTTTGAGGCTAGTGTCGTGTCCATATTGGGATACTTGTGGTTCGTATCCCAACTATTTGGTGATACGTGTCATTTGGGGGTTTTCCTCCGACACGGGGCTTTGAACATGTCGTATTTTGACACGGACACATAGATCTACTTTTGACGCTTTAATTTGTTCATAAATATTATTTGTGATTTGTTTGTGTCCTTCGGGGTGTATTTGGTTGTGTGTTGGACTCGTGTCGTATGCGTATCCTAGATCTAGTGGGATACGGTGAGGTACTCTCCAATTGTGTGTATTTTTGCATAGATCTAATTAATTATGATTCAATTCTTCATTTATAATTAGTATATATATATGGATATTAAATATTTATTTTGTGTATTTATTATAGTAATTATTGTAGCATAGATCTATATTTTGGGTGTGTTAATATAATGTACAATATAATATGTAGCTTTCTTGCATGCAAATATATATGTTACTACTTGTTAAATAATATAATTTATACATAAAATATTTTATAAAATATATTTGTATGTTTAATTGTGTAATTATATTATTTATAATTATTATGTAATTATTTGGATATTAATGTAAATATTTTAGGTGTGCTTCTAGCCATGTAAATTATATGTTCTTTGTTAAATATTTGAAGGTATAAGTTTATGTGTATATTAATATATATATGTACATTTTTGTATTAATGGTTTATATATATATATATATATACTGTTTTATATATTCTGTTTATATATATATATATATATATATAGTTTATATATTCTGTTTTTATATATATAATTATATATATACAACTTGTTTTAGTGACAGTGAATTAATGACAGTAAAAACTGTCATTAATTAGCCGACTAATAGCAGCCGCTGTAGCCTTCGGGCAATTAATGACAAACCTGTCATTAATTGCAGCAGCGGGAAACAGCAGCTTTTCTGCGACGCTTTTCCGCGACAGTTTAACTGTCAGCGAAAACCAAAGCAGTGGCAGTTTATTATTTGGGTTTCGGTGATAGTCCTTCGGTGACAGTCCCGACTGTCACTATTTAAACTGTTTTGATTTAATCCTATTTTATTCACTGTTTTTCAATGACGCTTTGACAGATTTAATGTATATATTATATATTATAATTGTATATATATATGTATATATATATGTGTTTTGTGAGGAATAATAATTGTAATAATATATTATGTTATTTATATAAATGTTGGGTTGTATATATATTATTTTAGGGTATATATTAATTATATTATTAGTATACTTTGTGTGAGTTCTTTTTGAATCTAATTTGATTCCTAAATTATTGTAGTTTATCTCTATATTATTTTATAGATGTCTTGTGAGGTTGACTTTGGGTTTGACCATGTTTGACTTTAGTGGACTTTAGAGTTGACCATAGTTGACTTTTGACTTAGAATTGACTTATTGACCTAGAAATTGCCTAGTTTGACTTGTTCTCTTTCCGGGACCTTGTATTAATGTGGTATTCCATATCTAGGTCTTCGAGGCACCGAGTCAGACATTTGTGAGACTGTTCATTGGACTTCAGGCGAGTACATTCTCTGATAGTTTCTCATTTATGATATCCTCTATGTTCGTTGTATCTAGTGTAGATATACATGTTCTCTTGACACTATGGTTACACGGATTGGTATATCCGGATCTCGTCATGAGATGTTATTCCTTGGTATATGGTGTATATGGTGCAAGTATTGTTTCATTGGTTATCTTGTACATGTACAGACACCGATTCTCGGGGAGACTAGCTATCTTCTTGGGGAATCTAGTGCCATAACGTACCGTGGTTGGATCTATTATACCAGTCGGGGTGGAGAGTATTTTAGTGTAGATATGTGATCATACCCTCCTTGTGCATGTCTTGTTCCTTGTGAGTGTTGATCATACACCGCACGTATAATCAGCCAGGCCATTATACTCTTGTGCAAGTTCCTAAGCCGATCACATGTTAAAGCTAGTACTCACACACTTAGTCATTAGTATTCTTGTTCTATCAGCATATTGTTCATTATTGTATTTCTTTCCAGTACTTCCTTATTGTCTATACATTTCTTGTATCTATTTATGCATCTTGTTTATCCACAGCTACTTACTGTTACATAGTTTTTATCATTATTTGAGAACTGCTGTTAGGGTTGTACTCTGCTCCTTTTCTGACTGGATATATTTTTCCAGATGACCCTGAGGAGTACCCTACCTATTATGGACCCCAGGATGTTGTGGGTTTAGATTCTGAGACCCTGGCTCAAGAGGGACTTATCCCAACTGAGACAGTTGACCCTGGAGTTGTAGCTTTATAGTTTTGTAGTATTCTTTTGTACTGGATTTGTCTCCAGCATATTTCTGTATTTTTTTTCAGACTCATTGATGTATTATTTTAGACTCATGAGTTGTATTGTGACTATTCTATTCTTATCTGATTCGTGTTCATTCTATCTTAGTTCTGTGATTGAGTACACTATCTTTTGGTGGTTCATTATATTAGATAGACTTTCTAGACAGCGTTCTACCGCCGATTCTGCGGCGTAGGCTGGGCGTTATTTCCGACTAGTACCCTTACCCCGGGTGCGGGTCGTGACACATTTTTGGTGGTGGCCCATGCAGGTCTAGCTTCACAAGTATGTGATGTCGTGGTAGTGCGACAACTTAGTTGTACTACTGCGAGCCTGCGATAGGATATAGGGTATAGGCTGAG
This sequence comes from Iris macrosiphon, assembly GCA_036927795.1. Classification (NCBI taxonomy): domain Eukaryota; kingdom Viridiplantae; phylum Streptophyta; class Magnoliopsida; order Asparagales; family Iridaceae; genus Iris; species Iris macrosiphon. The sequence continues at coordinate 78,242,812 of JAYESA010000012.1, forward strand.
ATACTCAATCACATCTAGGAAAATTCTTTTGATTCAACTATTCTCCTTTGACATTGATACTTGATCCCTTAAACTGTCCTTTCCTTGATGTCTTACATCATGTGCCATATTGATTCTCGGAGATACTTGCGGAGGCACGCAAGGTTGAGCGGGATCTGGGTTTGAAGACCAAGAGAGACCGTGATTCTTTTCTGGGGGCCAACGGCAGTGCAGTATCTGCCAAACGTCCTCATTTCCAGTCCAGACCTTTCCAGCAGCCACAGCAGAACCAGACTCCAGCTAGAGCACCTTTTCACCAGGCACCTCAGCAGCAGAGGCAGTTACAGCAAGCTCTATGCAACTTCTGCAAGAAGCCCGGCCACATCTGGGAAGTTTGCAGAAAGAGGCTAGGAGTTTGTTTGTATTGTGGTACTGAAGGGCATCAATTGAGGGAGTGTCCTCGTCGTGCAGTTCAGGGAGCAGCTCCAGCTCCGAGGGCACAGATGAGACCACCTGCAGCACAACCGAGGGGACCGCTTTCGACACAGCAGCAGCATTTTGTCCAGCATCAGCAGCAGGGAGGTGCTCGGCAGGGACGAGCGTTTGCTATGATAGTCGAAGAGGAGGAACCCACCGGAGATGTCATCGCAGGTTCTATTCTTCTTGATTCCATTCCAGCTTTAGCTTTGTTTGATAGTGGTGCTTCCCATAGTTTTGTATCTGTTTCTTTTGCTCTAAAGCATGGTTTGGTAGCTGAGTCTTTGCTTAGGACTTGCAAGATCATGACCGAGGGAGGCATTATCCTGGTTAATAATATTTGTAAAGATCGGAGAGTTACTCTGGGAGGCCGGGAGTTGAGTGCGTGTCTACTTATAATGCCACTTCCGAGCTACGACATTGTACTCGGGATGGATTGGTTGAGTAGGCACCGTGCTAGCATAGATTGTAGAGGAGGTAGAGTTTTGTTTGGTCCGCCAGGAGAGCCAGAGTTCGAGTTTGCTAGAGGAGCTGCGGAGCAGGAAGAAGGCATTATTTGTGGAGCTATGGTGGAAGACAAGGAGTTGCCACATCCGTTGATAGCAGAATTTTTGGATGTGTTTCCTGAAGAATTGCCAGGATTGCCGCCAGATCGAGATGTTAAATTTTCTATAGACTTGGTGCCAGGTGCAGAACCGATTTCGCAGCATGTCTATAGAGTAAACCACAGCGAGCTGGTCGAGTTGAAGAAGCAGGTGGACGAATTGCAGGATAAGGGGTTTATCAAATCGAGTTCTTCACCATGGGGAGCCCCGGTATTATTTATACCGAAGAAGGATGGATCGGTGCGTATGTGCATTGATTACAGGGCTTTGAATAATCTCACTATCAAGAATAAGTATCCTTTGCCACGGATTGATGATCTGTTTGATCAGTTGAGTGGTGCGAAGGTATTTTCTAAGATAGATTTGAGATCAGGCTACCATCAGGTGAAGGTGAAGCCGGAGGACATACCGAAGACTGCTTTTAGAACTCGGTATGGTCAGTTCGAGTTTATGGTGATGCCGTTTGGTTTGACTAATGCACCGGCGGTATTTATGAACTTGATGAACAAGGTGTTCCACCAGTACCTTGACAAGTTCGTGGTGGTGTTCATCGACGACATACTCATATACTCGAGGACACCGGAGGAGCATGAGGAGCATTTGAGGATTGTGTTGGATGTGCTGAGGAAGGAGAAGCTGTATGGAAAGTTGTCCAAATATGAGTTTTTCTTGGACAAGGTAGAATTCTTGGGGCATGTTGTGACTGGTGATGGTATTTTAGTGGATCCGAAGAAGATTTCAGCAGTAGAATCTTGGAAGACTCCGAGTTCGGTAGCAGAGATCAGGAGTTTCTTGGGATTGGCAGGCTACTACAAAAAGTTTGTGCAAGATTTTTCGAGGATTACCGAGCCGATGACCAGACTCACAAGAAAGGATGTGGAGTTTGTTTGGACGAAAGATTGCCAGGCCACTTTTGAGGAGTTGAAGAAGAGGTTGACGTCTGCTCCTATTTTGACATTGCCATCAGGGTCCGGAGGTTTCACTATTTATAGTGATGCATCGGGAAAGGGTTTAGGTTGTGTTCTTCAGCAGCATGGGAAAGTGATTGCCTATGCATCCAGGCAATTGCGTCCTCATGAAAAGAACTATCCTACCCATGATTTGGAGTTGGCAGCTGTCATATTCGCCCTAAAGTTGTGGAAACATTATTTGTACGAAGAGCGTGTGGAGATCTTCACAGACCACAAAAGCTTGAAGTACATTTTCACGCAGAAGGAGTTGAACATGAGGCAGCGTCGGTGGTTGGAACTGATGAAGGATTTTGATATCTCTTTGCAATATCATCCTGGGAAGGCCAATGTAGTTGCCGATGCTTTGAGCAGGTATCCGGTAGCTATGTTCTTGACGCAGGATCGATATTTATTGGAGGACTTGGAGAGCTTGGGCATTGAGGTGATTGTTTCGGGTGGTGCTATGCAGATGTGGGGATTGCAGATACATTCAGATTTGATGGATAGGATCAAGGCAGCACAGTATGATGACGTATCTTTGAGGAGTATCAGAGCTCAGGTGAGAGCAGGATTGGAGGATGATTTCACTATTGCAGAGGATGGATCTTTGAGTCATGGAGTTAGATTGTGTGTGCCTAGTGGGGAGTTACGAGAGGAGATATTGCAGGAAGCGCATCGCTCTCAGTATTCCATACATCCAGGTGCTAACAAGATGTATCGGGATATGCGAGAGAGTGTGTGGTGGTATGGCATGAAGAGGGAAGTGGCACAGTTTGTATCCAGATGCTTAGTGTGCCAGCAGGTGAAAGCCGAGAGGCAGAGGCCAGGAGGTTTACTTCAGCCATTACCCATTCCAGAGTGGAAGTGGGAACACATTACTATGGATTTTGTGTCCGGACTACCACGATCTCCAGGAGGGAAAGACGCGATTTGGGTCATTATTGATAGATTGACCAAGTCGGCCCACTTTTTGCCTTTCAAGGTGGGTTTGTCTACGGAGAAGCTGGCAGAGATGTATGTGAGGCAGATCGTTAGGATACATGGAGTTCCCGTCAGCATAGTCTCAGATCGGGATAATCATTTCACTTCTCATTTCTGGAGGAGTTTGCAGGAGAGTTTGGACACTCAGCTCAAGTTCAGTACTGCATATCATCCCCAGACAGATGGGCAGTCAGAGAGGACTATTCAGACTCTCGAGGATATGTTGCGCACTTGTGTACTAGATTTCGGGGGTTCTTGGGAGGACCATCTCTATTTGGTAGAGTTTGCTTACAACAACAGTTACCAGGCCAGTATAGAGATGTCACCTTTTGAAGCTCTATATGGTCGGAGGTGTCGTACTCCTTTGTCTTGGGACGATGTTGGAGAGAGAGTTTTGCTTGGGCCAGAGATGGTTGTGGATACAGCAGAGAAGGTTCAGTTGATCAGAGACAGACTTCGAGTGGCACAGGACAGACAACGGCATTGGGCCGATAGCCATCGGAGACCCTTGGAGTTTGAGGTATAGTTTAGATTTTATTTTGTGTGCTTGTTCTTGGTTGTTTGTTATAGATAAGTTCTTAAGGTGGTATTTTGTTCTAGGTGGGTGGTTTGGTGTTTCTGAGGATTTCTCCGACACGAGGCACGATTCGCTTCGGTGGAGGCGGAAAGCTTAGTCCGCGATTCATTAGACCTTTCACTATTCTAGAGAGGGTCGGTACAGTTGCTTATAGACTAGACTTGCCACCTGCATTGGAGGGAGTGCACAACGTGTTTCATGTGTCGCAGTTGAGACGATACGTGGCAGATCCTAGTCATGTATTGGATCACTCAGAGATAGAGGTGGGCCCTACTCTTAGCTATCCAGAGCAGCCAGTTGGAATTCTGGATCGGAGAGAGAAGGTGCTGAGGAACCAGACTATTCCTTTGGTGCGCGTCGCATGGAGGCATCACTCTCCGGGAGAGTCTACCTGGGAGAGAGAGGATGACATGCGAGAGCGTTATCCATATTTGTTTGTACCTTGAGGTATGTTATTTCTAGTTAGGTTCTGTTCATTGTTATGTTCTGTTCATTAGTTAGTTGTGATTCTTTAGTTCTGTTCTGTGATTTTCTGGGGGTAGTTTTCGTCTTTGAATTTCGAGGACGAAATTATTTTAAGGAGGGTAGACTTGTCACTACCATATTTTCTAGGAAAGGGTATTTTAGTAATTTCCTATTTAAATAAATATTGTGCATGGTAAATAATTTTTGTTGTATTATTTAATTGTTGTTAGATATTATTTAATTATTTTGGACTTATTTTAGTGGACCCAACTAGTTTAGTTTGGACCCATGGACCAACATGAATTAATTAGTTAGACTTGGCCCATTTAGAAAGCCCATGGTTAAGAAGATGGATTAAATTAATTAAATGATTAGACTAGAAGCTTCCTTCCTTAATTATTTCTTCATGAGAGGCCCCAAGGGGTACATTAGACATTTTACAATTGCTTGGGGGAGGGGCTATAGCCGGCCTATTAAAGAGGGGGGGGAATTTCTCTCTCCTCTCATCTCATTCCAAATCTAGATCTAGAATTCTCCCACTACCAAATTCCCTCCATTCCCAATCCAATTCCCTACCAAATTCATTCCAAATTCTTTCCAATTCACCATTAGAGAAGAAGGAAGCAAGGATCTAGAAGAAGGAAGCAAGGATCTACAAAGAGGAGCAAGGATCTACAATTTGGAAGCAAGTTTATCTCAATTGGAGGTTTCATTGGGAATCCATCTCCCAATAGGTATAATTCAGATTTTCCCATTTAAATAGCTTCTAAATCTGAGATTTAATCATGTAAAATCAACCTATATGTATGTAGTACCCATAGGACTTTGTTTTGTGTTCATAGGAGATCCATGGAGAAAGTTATGGTGCTTTTTGTGTCAATTTTGTTGGAATTCCGAATTTATATTTTGTTGTGTGTGTCAATTGATCCTATAGATCAATTGAACATGAGATTTGTGTTTGAGGCTAGTGTCGTGTCCATATTGGGATACTTGTGGTTCGTATCCCAACTATTTGGTGATACGTGTCATTTGGGGATTTTCCTCCGACACGGGGCTTTGAACATGTCGTATTTTGACACGGACACATAGATCTACTTTTGACGCTTTGATTTGTTCATAAATATTATTTGTGATTTGTTTGTGTCCTTCGGGGTGCATTTGGTTGTGTGTTGGACTCGTGTCGCATGCGTATCCTAGATCTAGTGGGATACGGTGAGGTACTCTCCAATTGTGTGTATTTTTGCATAGATGTAATTAATTGTGGTTCAATTCTTCATTTATAATTAGTATATATATATGGATATTAAATATTTATTTTGTGTATTTATTATAGTAATTATTGTAGCATAGATCTATATTTTGGGTGTGCTAATATAATGTACAATATAATATGTAGCTTTCTTGCATGCAAATATATATGTTACTACTTGTTAAATAATATAATTTATACATAAAATATTTTATAAAATATATTTGTATGTTTAATTGTGTAATTATATTATTTATATAAAATATATTTGTATGTTTAATTGTGTAATTGTATTATTTATAATTATTATGTAATTATTTGGATATTAATGTAAATATTTTAGGTGTGCTTCTAGCCATGTAAATTATATGTTCTTTGTTAAATATTTGAAGGTATAAGTTTATGTGTATATTAATATATATATGTACATTTTTGTATTAATGGTTTATATATATATATATATATACTATTTTATATATTCTGTTTATATATATATATATATATTGTTTATATATTCTGTTTTTATATATATAATTATATATATACAACTTATTTTAGTGACAGTGAATTAATGACAGTAAAAACTGTCATTAATTAGCCGACTAATAGCAGCCGCTGTAGCCTTCGGGCAATTAATGACAAACCTGTCATTAATTGCAGCAGCGGGAAACAGCAGCTTTTCTGCGACGCTTTTTCGCGACAGTTTAACTGTCAGCGAAAACCAAAGCAGTGGCAGTTTATTATTTGGGTTTCGGTGACAGTCCTTCGGTGACAGTCCCGACTGTCACTATTTAAACTGTTTTGATTTAATCCTATTTTATTCACTGTTTTTCAATGACGCTTTGACAGATTTAATGTATATATTATATATTATAATTGTATATATATATGTATATATATATGTGTTTTGTGAGGAATAATAATTGTAATAATATATTATGTTATTTATATAAATGTTGGGTTGTATATATATTATTTTAGGGTATATATTAATTATATTATTAGTATACTTTGTGTGAGTTCTTTTTGAATCTAATTTGATTCCTAAATTATTGTAGTTTATCTCTATATTATTTTATAGATGTCTTGTGAGGTTGACTTTGGGTTTGACCATGTTTGACTTTAGTGGACTTTAGAGTTGACCATAGTTGACTTTTGACTTAGAATTGACTTATTGACCTAGAAATTGACTAGTTTGACTTGTTCTCTTTCCGGGACCTTGTATTAATGTGGTATTCCATATCTAGGTCTTCGAGGCACCGAGTCAGACATTTGTGAGACTGTTCATTGGACTTCAGGCGAGTACATTCTCTGATAGTTTCTCATTTATGATATCCTCTATGTTCGTTGTATCTAGTGTAGATATACATGTTCTCTTGACACTATGGTTACACGGATTGGTATATCCAGATCTCGTCATGAGATGTTATTCCTTGGTATATGGTGTATATGGTGCAAGTATTGTTTCATTGGTTATCTTGTACATGTACAGACACCGATTCTCGGGGAGACTAGCTATCTTCTTGGGGAATCTAGTGCCATAACGTACCGTGGTTGGATCTATTATACCAGTCGGGGTGGGGAGTCTTTTAGTGTAGATATGTGATCATACCCTCCTTGTGCATGTCTTGTTCCTTGTGAGTGTTGATCATACACCGCACGTATAATCAGCCAGGCCATTATACTCTTGTGCAAGTTCCTAAGCCGATCACATGTTAAAGCTAGTACTCACACACTTAGTCATTAGTATTCTTGTTCTATCAGCATATTGTTCATTATTGTATTTCTTTCCAGTACTTCCTTATTGTCTATACATTTCTTGTATCTATTTATGCATCTTGTTTATCCACAGCTACTTACTGTTACATAGTTTTTATCATTATTTGAGAACTGCTGTTAGGGTTGTACTCTGCTCCTTTCCTGACTGGATATATTTTTCCAGATGACACTGAGGAGTACCCTACCTATTATGGACCCCAGGATGTTGTGGGTTTAGATTCTTAGACCCTGGCTCAAGAGGGACTTATCCCAACTGAGACAGTTGACCCTGGAGTTGTAGCTTTATAGTTTTGTAGTATTCTTTTGTACTGGATTTGTCTCCAGCATATTTCTGTATTTTTCTTCAGACTCATTGATGTATTATTTTAGACTCATGAGTTGTATTGTGACTATTCTATTCTTATCTGATTCGTGTTCATTCTATCTTAGTTCTGTGATTGAGTACACTATCTTTTGGTGGTTCATTATATTAGATAGACTTTCTAGACAGCGTTCTACCGCCGATTCTACGGCGTAGGCTGGGCGTTGTTTCCGACTAGTACCCTTACCCCGGGTGCGGGTCGTGACACGCCCAAAAATTAAATAGACATAAATAACCAATAGCTATGAAACTAGATCTCAATCTAAAGTATCTAATGATGGTAGTCAGATAGAAACAAATCCAATACCGAACTAGAATATAGAATGAGCAAGATAAATACAATATAAGAATATCAACTAACAATCATGGCTCGAAGAGAAGACCTCCTCAAAATATACGTAGCAAGTCCGGATCTGCGCTCCTGCGAATACCCCTGAACATCTACACCTGGAAAGGAACCAGGTCCTCAGAGGGACATAACAAGATACATAGAAGCATGCCATAAAGTAAATACTGAATAAATAAAAGGGGTGCACTAACCATCTAAGTGAAATGCATTTTTGGGGACAACTTTAAGTGTATGGGAAAGTGTAGGCTAGACATATGCTGACGTAATTCACCAATCGTGACAACTGGCTAGTATATGTCACATATGCCCCCAATACAAGGGTGTAATGTAATATAATAACGTCTTACCGCTCCGAAGAACGGAGAATCTGCATAGTATATAACGTCCATATCGCTCCGAAGAACGTGGAATCTGCATAATATATAACGTCCATATCACTCCGTCGAGTGTGACATCTGAATAAAGGGAGTGGGGTATCCCACACGCCTACTAGTTGTCCTCCCCGCCCAATGATCTATGCATGTTATATCCACAACATGCCTTAGCTACTACGCCGAGGCGTCGTAACTCTGGCTCATACTCTATCGCTAGAATAATAGCCCAACCTTACAACCAAACAAGGACAAGGATTGGGCCATCGTACAACGATAGTCTATGCTCTGCCTACTAATAACTGCTAAGTCTTCTAACATGCATCACTATTAGCAGTTATGCCCTATCCGTCGCACGCCTACACGTACAGGTGGCCAACCGCGTACGCAAGCCCGTGCCCTACATGAGACTCACAACACGTGTAAGAAATATGTCAAGGCCTAGGGAGTTATACCAATAACTCCGTAACTTTAGGTGGATCTACTAGATACTAGGTCAGACACAAGTCCTAACGTCAATGCATTCGTTAACTGCACTCGAGTCTCTCTCGGACGCGCACAGTTTAAAATAAATAAATATACAACTAAATAATAACTAAATTTAAACAGTACAACAAAGGCAAGGTATACTTGCCTGGCAAGAAAGCTATGTAGTCCCAATAACCTGCTCCGGAAGTCACACAGAACAATCCAATAGATCTTCGGGGTCAGCGGGTACATGCATGAGAATTGGGGGTGACTGCTGTGGTTTGTCTGGCAAGGGTGACGGGTTCGCGATGACGACGATGGCGAGGGTAAAGATGATGAGATAATTAGGTTATGGTTAAGGTGATGATTAGTCCTATGATGGTAGTTATATTGATGATGGGGGGTTATAATGGATATGATGATTACAATGGTGATGATTATGGTAATGATGATAAAAATGATGATAATGGTGGTGACGAGGATAATGACTAGGTTGATGATGTTTGTAATGGTGGTGGTGTTGATAATGTAGGTGGTGGTGACTGAACTCCGGCCAGGGGTCCGGCCAAGGAGGAGGATCTCAGGACAGGGGAGGGAAGGTGACAACGAGAAGGGAGGAGAAAGAAGAAAGGAGGAGAAGAGAGGGAGAGGAGTCGACTGGTGGTCAGGGGGTCGACTTCAGGCTCGTGCGGTAGTCATCGACGAGCAGACAGCGTCTCGTGCAGGTGGCGGGTGGTTGTCGTGCAAGCGGGTGCGAAGTCGAGGATGGCAGCGGATGAGTTAGGAAGAGGAAGAAGAGGTGGGGGTGGTGTCTTGGTCGGGCACTGGTGGTGACAGACTGCTCCGTCTAGGGGCTGGGGTGCAACGGCGTCAGAATCGGGGGTCGGCGGAGTCTCGGGCTCCGGCAGCGGGAGGAAGAGGAAGAAGGTGAATATGGAAGAGGAGGGATTCGGGGTCGTACTCCGGCGAGGTCTCGGCTAGGTGAGTGCAGGCGAAAAAGGGGTTGTGGTAGTGGCAGTCTGAGGTGGTGGTGGCTAGGTGCAGGCGGAGCTCCGGCTCAGGCGGGTTCGAGGGAGTATGGAGAGGGTGATGGTGAGGGTGGCCACTCGGTGTCGAGGACTGTAAAGGCGGAGGATGGTGGCGTTCAGGGTGGAGGGCTCGGTGAGCTATGGTCGAGGTATCGAGGACGGCCAGGGAGACATGGTGGATGGCCGGAGGGGGAGGTTGAAGGTGAATAGGGTCGGCTGGGTAGTTATTTTAGGTTTAGGTATTTTAGAAAAATAAAGAAGAGGGGTATATGGGGACTTTGGTTAGGGTTGACCAAGGTAAGTGGGCTTGGTCAACATCTCTTTGGGGTTGGGCCTTGGCCTTACATGGAGATGTTTGGAGGCTCATTTTTATATTAGTTAAATACAAGGCTATAATTAAATGGGGGGCGATGTTGTGCGTTGCACATTCCAAAAATTATAGAAAAATTCATGTGAAGGAAAAACGAGTTTTCTTTATATATTATCCAATGGTGTGGACACCTCAATACACTTTTGCATAAAAGTGCCCAACAATTAGAAAATTGCACAAAGATAGGAATTAGATTAAATTAATTAAAATTAATGTGCAATGTATTCTAGAATAAATTAGAAGCACATGGGAATAAAATTAGGTGGGACACAAGTGTCATGGACATAGAGGGCTCAGAGTAGAATTTTATCATAAATTAGGTTGTATGAAACGGGTCAAGATTTTGTCTCCAATTTAGATTAGAACGCACTGGGGTACAAAGTTATATTTATTTAGAATAAATTATAAACGTCCGCGACGAATGTTGTGCGACTAAAACGTAGCACAAGCGAGCATAATTATAAGTTACACAATGGTCAAAATGATAGGTGGGCACGTCTAGGACGAGGTTGTGAAATTCGTAGGAAGCCAATGGCTAGTGTAGTGCTCCAATTATCGAAGCAACGGTAAGGTGCGCTAAGCGATATAAATATTGTATAGTTAAATCAAATGTCGTATTCTATATCTGGTTGGATTCTAATTAGCTCTAATTTCTCTATCTAAGCCAAGTAGGTCTAATTTTTGGGTGAGAGGGTTTACACTTTCTATACAGCTTCTCCTTCCTCAGCACATCCAACACCATCCGTAAATGCTCCTCGTGCTCCTTCGGTATCTTCCAGTATATGAGTAGGTCATCGATGAACACCATTACAAACTTGTCAAGGTACTGATGGAACACCTTGTTCATCAAGTTCATAAATACCACCGGGGCATTAGTCAACCCAAACGGCATCACCATAAACTCATACTGACCATACCGAGTTCTAACAGCAGTCTTCGATATTTCCTCCGGCTTTACTTTTACCTGGTAATAGCCTAATCTCAAATCTATCTTAGAAAATATCTTGGCACCACTCAACTAATCGAACAAGTCATTAATTCGTGGCAAAGAGTACTTATTCTTGATAGTGAGATTATTCAATACCCTGTAATCAATGCACATGTGCACTTATCCATCCTTCTTCGGTACAAATAATATCGGGGCTCCCCACGGTAAAGAACTCGATCTCATAAAGCCCTTATCCTACAATTCGTCCACCTTCTTCTTTAGCTCGACCAGCTCGATATTGTTTACTCTATAGACATGGTGTGAAATTGGTTCTGCACCTGGCACCAAGTCTATAGATAATTTAACATCTCGTTCTGACGATAATCCTGGTAATTCCTCAGGAAACACATCCAAGAACTCTACTATCAATGGATGCGTCAACTCCTTATCTTCCACCATAGCTCCGCAGATAATGCCTTCTCCCTGCTCTGCAGCTCCTCTAGCAAACTCGAACTTTAGCTCTCCTGGTGGACCAAATAAAACTCTACCTCCTCTACAATCTATACTAGCAAGGTGCATACTCAACCAATCCATCCCGAGTACAATATCGTAGCTCAGAAGTGGCATTACAAGTAGATACACACTCAGTTCCCGGCCTCCCAGAGTAACTCTTTGATCCTTACAAATATCATTAACCAGGATAATACCTTCCCCGGTCATGATCTTCAAGTCCTAAGCAAAGACTCAGCTACCAAACCATGCTTCAGAGCAAAAAAAAATAGATAAAAAATATGGGAAGCACCACTATCAAACAAAGCTAAAGCTAGAATAGAATCAAGAAGAACTGAACCTGCGATGATATCTCCTGTGGGCTCATCCTCCTCGACGGTCATAGTAAACGCTCATCCCTGTCGTGCACCTCCCTGATGTTGATGCTGGACATAACGCTGCTGCTGGGTCGGAAGCGGTCCCCTCGGCTGTACTACAAGTGGTCTCGCCTGTGACCTCGGAGATGAAGCTGCTTCCTGAACTTCACGACGAGGATACTCTCTCATCTGATGCCCCTCGGCATCACAATACAAACAAACTTCCAACCTTTTCCTGTAAACATCCCAGATGTGGCCGGGCTTCTTGTAGAAGTGGCAGAAAGCTTGCTGTGACTGTCTCTGCTGCTGTGGTGCCTGGTAAAATGGTGCCCTAGCTGGAGTCTGGTGCTGCTGCGGCTGCTGGCCTGGACTGGAAATGAGGACTTTTGGCAGATATTGTACTGCTGTTGGCCCCCAGAAAAGAATTATGATCTCTCTTGGGCTTCAAACCCAACTCCCACTCAACCTTCTGTGCCTCCGCAAGTATCTCCGAGAATGCCTCATAAAAAGATAGAATAAGGATCTTCACTTTCCATTTTAGACCCTCACGAAAACGAATAGCCCGAACCTCTGGCTCTCTCACCAAATACTCCATAAATTGGCTCAGCCTACGAAACTCTGTTGTGTATTCCTCCACAGACATGCTTCCCTGAATGAGGCTCTGAAACTGCCTCCCCAGGTCTAGCCGGTCTGTCCGAGCGAAGAACTTCTTCTTGAAGAGATCCTTGAATACCTTCCAAGACTGTCCTGCGTCAACAAGAATTGGCTCATTCCTGAACCAAGTACGGGCAACGTCGAACAGTTGAAGTCCTACCACCTCAACCTTCAGATCCTCAAAAAGACGGAACGCCTCATAAGATGCTCAATGTCCTCAAGCCAATCATCAACATAGACGATGCTCTCTGTCCCCTTGAAGACCCTATGCTCCAACTTCTTGAAGTCCTGAATATTGCCTGGACGAAGCTGAGCAACCTGCCGTTGGACCAGAACTCCCTCTCTATTATGGCATGAGCAAGCTGATGAGCACTCTCGATGCCTAACCGTAAGACGTCGTTCTGTCTCTGATATACCTCTGACTGAGCCCTCTGTGCCTCCAACATCTCACGAAACAGTAAGAAAATTTATGTCGCATCTGCTGGCACGGAAGGTGGAGGTGGAAGTCCCTCAGATATAGCTGGCACTGTCCTCTGAGTATGAGGTGGACCTCCGAAAGCAACTGACACTCCAATCACCAAAGAAGTGACTGGTGCAGGCCCTCGAGACGTCTCAAACCTCTCAGAAGGTGCTCTCCCCTGCTGCGATCTAGTCTTAGGCGGCATCTTCAGACAAAGCGAAAGAAAGAATTAATATGACACATAATGTAAGACACTCAAGGAAAGGACAGTTTAAAGATCAAATATTAATATCAAGGAGGAATAGTTGAATGAATCAAAAGAATTTTACCTGCTGCTGCTGCTGCTGCTGCTCCTTCATGCTGCTGCTGCTGCACCTACTCGGATACTACACTGTGTAGTGACTGAGTGCACACTGCCTTGAGCCTAGCCCCAATCACACACACCTACAAGCATACACATATATGTATCTATCCACACTCTATCTAACCACATAGATATATAACCACTCTCCCTAGTAGCTATAATATATATCTATATACACTCTCCAATATATCTAGATTCATAACATATAAATGTGCATATATGCACACACTCATTCTCTCTCATATATATATATATATATATATATATATATATATGTGTGTGTGTGTGTGTGTGTGTGTATAGTTTGAGAGGTATATTATATATATATCCACACACACGCACACACACACACACACACACACACATATATATATATATATATATATATATATATATATATATATATATATAAGCATGTGCATATATATACTAATGCACTAGTACATTTAACTACATATATATACATAACAATATATATATATATATATATATATATATATATATATATATATATATATATATATATATATATATATATATATATATATGAATATATTTATTACAAATGGCTAAGAACAAAGGAAATTGGATCTAGAATTTAAATGCAACAAACACGTGAAGTGCATCGTACCCGTATCACACTAGAACTATGATACGTTTGCGACACGAGTCCACCACATAACCAAACGTACCCCGAAGGACACGAGCAAGTCTAAATTACTATATATGAATAATACGAAGAGTCAAATATACATCTACGTGTTCGTGTTAAAATATTACATGCACAAAGTCCCGTGACAGAAAAAAATCTCTAAATCAATATGTATCACCAATTTGTTAGGATACGACATACATGTATCCAATTGTAGACACAACACTAGCCATAAACACACAAACACATGCCAAGTTGATCTATAGGACCAATTGACAAACACAACAAGTGTCAATCTCAAAATTCTCCCAAAATTGACACAAAAAGTATCATAACTTTCTCAATAGGTCTCCTATGAACTCAATTCCAAATTCTATGGATAGCCTATGCATATGGGTTAATTTCTCATGGTTAAATCTCAGATTTAGAACCTAACTAAACTAGAAAAAACTAAATTATACCTATTGGGAGATGGATTCCCAATACAACCTTCAAATGTGATAAAATTGGCCTCCAACTTGTAGATCCTTGCTCCTCTTTGTAGATCCTTGCTTTTTTTCTTCTAGATCCTTTCTCCACTAGTCTCCAATGGTGATTTGGAAAGGAACTGAGATAAAATTTGGTAGGAAAATGATGTGAGAATTAAGAAATTTGGTTCAGGGAAATTCTAGATCTAGATTTGAAATGAAAAGAGGAGAGAGAAACTTTTTCTCCCTCTTTAACATGGCCGGCCCCCCTTGCCCCTTCCTCAAGCTACTATATAATGTCTATTATACCCCTTGGGGCCCCTCATGACGAAATAATTAAGGAGGGGAGGTTCTAGTCTAATGATTTTAATTAAATTAATCATCCTCCTAATCAATGAGCTTCTAATTGGGCTCAATTCTAACTAATAATACATGTTGGCCCATGAGTCTGAACTAAACTAGTGAGGTTCACTAACACAAGTCCAAAAAAATAATCTAATATCTAACAATAATTAAATAAAATAATAGATCATTATTCAATATGCACAATATTTAATTAATTATGAAATTACCAAAATATTCTTTCTAAGAAAATGTGGTAGTGACAAGTCTACCCTCCTTAAAATAATTTTTTTCTCGAAATTCAAAGATGAAAACTACCCCCAGAAAATGATAGAACATAACAAAAGAACAGAACATAACTAGGAAAGAACATACCTCAAGGTACAAACAAATATGGATAATGCTCTCACATTTTATCCTCTCTCCCAGGTAGACTCCCTCGGAGAGTGATGCCTCCATGCAATGCTTACCAAAAAAATAGTCTGGTTCCTCGGCACCTTCTCTCTCTGATCCAGAATCTCAACTGGCTGCTCTGGATAGCTAAGAGTAGGGCCCACCTCTATCTTCCAGTGATCCAACACGTGACTAGGATCTGCCACGTACCGTCTCAACTGTGATACATGAAACACGTTGTGTACTCCCTCCAGTGCAGGTGGCAAGTCTAGGCTATAAGCAACTACACCGACCCTCTCTAGAATAGTGAAAGGTCCGATGAATCGTGGACTCAGCTTTCCGCTTCCACCGAAGCGAATCATGCCTCGTGTCAGAGAAATTCTCAGAAATACCAAACCACCCACCTAGAATAAAATACTACCTTAAGAACTTAATCTATAACAAACAACTAATAATAAGCATAAAACAAAAATCTAAAACTATACCTCGAACTCCAAAGGTCTTCGGTGGCTATCGACCCAATGCCGCTGTTTGTCCTGCACTACTCGAAGTCTATCTCTGATCATCTTAACCTTCTCTGCTGCATGCACAACCATCTCTGGCCCAAGCAAAACTCTCTCTCCAACATCGTCCCATGACAAGGGAGTACGATATCTTTGACCGTACGAGCTTCAAATGGTGACATCTCTATACTAGCCTGGTAGTAGTTGTTTTAAGCAAACTCTACCAAATGGAGATGGTCCTTCCAAGGTTCCCCAAAATCTAGTACACAAGTGCGCAACATATCATCGAAAGTCTGATTAGTCCTCTCTGACTACCCATCTATCTGGGGATGATATGCAGTACTGAACTTGAGCTGGGTGCCCAAAGTCGCCTACAAACTCATCCAAAAAATGAGAAGTAAACGACTATCTCGATCCGAGACTATGCTGACGGGAACTCCATGTATCCAGATGATCTACCTCACATACATCTCTGCCAGCTTCTCTGTAGACAAACCCACCTTGAAAGGCAAAAAGTGGGCCGACTTGGTCAACCTGTCAATGATGACCCAAATCGCACCGTTCTCTCCTGGAGGTCGTAGAAGTCCGAATACAAAATCTATAGTAATGTGCTCCCACTTCTACTCTGGAATGGGTAATGGTTGAAGTAAACCTCCTGGCCTCTGCCTCTCGGCTTTTACCTGCTGGCACACTAAGCATCAGGATACAAACTATGCCACTTCCCTCTTCATGCCATACCACTATACTCTCTCTTGCATATCCCAATACATCTTGTTGGCACCTGGATGTATGGAATACTGAGAATGATGTGCTTCCTGCAATATCTCCTCATGCAGCTCCCCACTAGGCACACACAATCTAATTCTATGTCGCAAAGAACCATCCTCAGCAATAGTGAAATCATCCTCCAATCCTGCTCTCACCTGAGCTCTGATGCTCCTCAGAGATACATCCTCATACTCGGCTGCTTTGATCATGTCCATCAACTATGAATGTATCTGTAATTCCCATATCCGCATAGCAAAACCAGGAGCTATCACCTCGATGCCCAAGCTCTCTAAGTCCTCCAACAAATATCGATCTTGCGTCAATAACATAGCTACCGGATACCTGTTGAAGGCATCAGCAACTATATTAGCTTTTCCAGGATGATACTACAAAGATATGTTAAAATCCTTCATCAGTTCCAACCACCGATGTTGCCTCATGTTCATCTCCTTCTGCATAAAAATGTACTTCAAGTTATTGTGGTCTGTGAAGATCTCCATACGCTCTCCATATAAATAGTATTTCTACAACTTCAGGACAAAGATAACTGCTGCTAACTCCAAATTATAGATATGATAGTTCTTCTCATAAGGACATAATTGCCTGGATGCATAGGCAATTACTTTCCCATTCTGTTGAAGAACACAACCCAAACATTTCTCTGATGCATCACTATAAAGAGTGAAACCTCCAGACCCTGATGGCAACATCAAAATAGGAGCAGACGTCAACCTCTTCTTCAATTTCTCAAAAGTAACTGGGTAATCCTTTGTCCAAACAAACTCTACATCCTTTTTGGTGAGTCTGGTCATCGGCTCGGCAATCCTCGAAAAATCTTGCACAAACTTTCTGTAGTAGCCTACCAATACCAAAAAACTCCTGATCTCTGCTACTGAACTCGGGGTCTTCTAAGACTCCACTGCTGCGATCTTCTTCGGATCCACTGAAATACCATTACCAATCATAACATGTCCCAAGAACTCTACCTTGACAAAGAATAACTCACACTTGGACAACTTTTTATACAACTTCTCATTCCTCAGCACATCTAACATAATTCGCAAATGCTCATCATGCTCCTCCGATGTCTTCGAGTATATGAGTATGTCATCGATGAACACCACCACAAACTTGTCAAGGTACTGATAGAACACCTTGTTAATCAATTTCATAAATACTGTCGGGGTATTAGTCAACCCAAACGGCATCACCATAAACTCATACTGACCATACCGAGTTCTAAAAGCAGTCTTCGATATGTCCTCCGGCTTCACTTTCACCTGGTGGTAGCCTGATCTCAAATCTATCTTAGAAAATATCTTGGCACCACTCAACTGATCGAACAAGTCATCAATCCATGGAAAAGGGTACTTATTCTGGATAGTGAGATTATTCAATGCCCTGTAATCAATGCACATGCGCACTGATCCATCCTTCTTTGGTACAAATAATACCGAGGCTCCCAAAGGTAAAGAACTCGATCTGATAAATCCCTTATCCTATAATTCATCCACCTGCTTTTTCAGCTCGACCAGCTTGTTGTTGTTTACTCTATAGATATGTTATGAAATTAGTTTTGTACCTAACACCAAGTCTATAGAGAATTTAATATGTCGATCTGGCGGCAATCTTGGCAATTCCTTAGGAAACACATCCAAGAACTCTACTATCAACGGATGCGATAAATCCTTGTCTTCCACCATAGTTTCGCAGATAATGCCTTCTCCCTGCTCTGCAGCTCCTCTAGCAAACTCGAACTTTGGCTCTCTTGGCAGACCAAACAAAACTCTACCTCCTATACAATCTATACTAGCAAGGTGCCTACTCAACCAATCTATCTAGAGTACAATATCGTAGCTCAAAAGTGGCATTACAAGTAGACACGTACTTAGCTCCCGGCCTCCCAGAGTAACTCTCTGATCCTTGCAAATATCATTAACCAGGATAATGCCTCCCTCGGTCATAATCTTGCAAGTCCAAAGATTCAGCTACCAAACCATGCTTCAGAGCAAAAGAAATAGATACAAAACTATGGGAAGTACCATTATCAAACAAAGCTAAAGCTAGAATAGAATCAAGAAGAACAGAACCTGCGATGACATCTCCGGTAGGCTCATCCTCCTCGACGGTCATAGCAAACGCTCATCCCTATTGTGCACCTCCCTGATGCTGATGCTGGACATAACGCTGCTACTGGGTCGGAAGTAATCCCCTCAGCAATACTGCAGGTGGTCTCGCTTGTGCCCTCGGAGCTGAAGCTGCTCCCTGAACTGCACGACGAGGACACTCTCTCATCTGATGCCCCTCGGCACCATAATACAAACAAACTCCTAACCTCTTCCTGCAAACTTCCTAGATATGGTCGGGCTTCTTGCAGAAGTGGCAGGAAGCTTGCTGTGACTGTCTCTGCTGTTGTGGTGCCTGGTAAAATGGTGCCCTAGCTGGAGTATGGTGCTGTTGTGGCTGCTGGAAAGGGCTGGACTAGAAATGAGAACTTTTGGTAGATACTGCACTACTGTTAGCCCTCAGAAAAGAATTACGATCTCTCTTAGACTTCAAATCCAACTCCCATTCAACCTTGCGTGCCTTCGCAAGTATCTCCGAGAATGTCTCATAAAAAGATAGAATAAGGATCTTTACTTCCAAGTTTCGACCCTCATGAAAATGAATAGCCCGAACCTCTAGCTCTCTCACCAAATACTCTATAAATCGGCTCAGCCTGCCAAACTTCGTAGCGTATTCCTCCATAGACATGCTCCCCTGAATGAGGCTCTCAAACTGCCTCCCCAAGTCTAGCCGATCTGCTCGAGCAAAGAACTTTTTTTTGAAGAGGTCCTTGAATACCTCCCAAGACTATCCTGCATTAACAAGAATTGCTTATTCCTGAACCAAGTGTGGGCGACGTCGAATAATTGAAGTCCTACCTCCTCAACCTTCAGATCCTCAGAAAGACGGGACACCCTAATAAGATGCTCAATATCAGCATAGACGATGTCCTTCGTCCCCTTGAAGACCCTAGGCTCTAGCTTCTTGAAGTCCTGAATGTTGCCTGGACGAAGCTGAGCAACTTAAGGAGCAACCTGCTACTGGATCGAAACTCCCTCTCTACTATGGCACGAGCAAGATGATGAGCACTCTCGATGCCCTACAGTAAGATGTCGGTCTGTCTCTGATGTGCCTTAGACTGAGCCCTCTGCGCCTCCAATATCTCATAAAATAGTAAGAACATCTGTGTCGCATCTTCTGGCACGGAAGGTGGAGGTGGAAGTCCCTCAGATACAGCTGGCACAGTCCTATGAGTAGGAGGTGGACCTCCGAAAGTAGCTGACACTCCAATCACCGGAGAAGTAACTTGTGCAGCCCCTCGGGACGTCGTAGATCTCTCAGAAACTGCTCTCCCTTGCTGCGATCTAGTCTTAGGTGGCATCCTGAGACAAAGTTAAAGAAAGAATTAATATGGCACATGATGTAAGACACTCAAGGAAAGGACAGTTTAAAGATCAAATATCAATATCAAGGAAGAATAGTTGAATGAATTAAAAAAAATTCTAGATGTGATTGAGTATTCTCAGCCTATAGCCTATATCCTATATCCTATATCCTATATCCTGAAACAGGCTCGTAATAGCACCCAATTCAAAGCACCACTACGAATCGCAATAATTGCGACCTCGAAGACCTGCATGAGCCACAACTAAAAATGTGTCACGATCCACACCCGGAGTAAGGGTACAAGTCGGGAATGGAGCAGAGTACATCTCTAACAGTAGTTCTAATCAATGATAAAAACTATGTAATAGTAAATAGATGTGAATATACAAGATACAATAATAGATACAGGAGATATACAATAAAAAAAATACTATAAATAAATACGAGAATGAATAATATGACAAATGAACAAGAATACTAATGACTAAGTGTGTGAGTACTAGCTTTAACATATGATCAGCTTGGAAACTTGCACAAGAAAACTTGCACAGGAATAATGGCCTGGTTAGTCATACGTGCGGTATATAACCAACACTCACAGGAAAATAAGACATGCACAAGAAGGGTATGATCACATATCTACACTAAATTACTCCTCGCCCCCGACTGGTATAGGGGATCCAACCATGGTACGCTATATTACGTGATTCTCCAGGAAGATAGCGACTCTCCCCCAGAATTAGTGTCTATACATGTACAAGATAAATAATAAAATAAGGTTTGCATAAGATACACCATATACCAAGGAATAACATCTCATGACGAGATCCGGATATGCCAATCTGTGTAACCACCGTGTCAAAAAATTATGGATATCTACACTAGATACAATGAACATAGAGGATATCATAAATGAGAAACTATCAGAGAATGGACTCGCCTAAAGTTCGATGAATAGTCTCATAGGATATGGTACCTCGAAGACCTAGATATGGAATATAATATCAATACAAGGTTTTGGAATAAAAATAAGTTAAACTAGTCAACATCTAGGTCAAAGAGCCATTTCTAAGTCAAAACAGTCAAACTAGGACAACTCTAAGTCAAACTAGTCAAACTTGGTCAAACTACCTATTTCTATGTTGCATGAGTCTATCTCAATGATCTTGGGTTCATATACTATGAAACTAGGCCAAACAAGCTAACTAGGATACTAAGAAAATCAAAGATATCGTATCTTAGGATACGCAACCAATAGATATAGAAATAGCATATATGCATAGATAATTATCAAGAATATAATATTCTAACTAATCTAGTGCTAAGTGGATACCTTGGCTTTGAGCCAATGCGGTATCGCACCACTAAACCCCCATCTTGATACTCAAACCGAAATACCTTGAGTATCCCTCAATTACCTTGACACTTACCTTGATATCTCAAGGTAAATATGATATCTAGTATATATTAACTACCCAGTCTTTACGTATATACTAATATATACTAATTACCCAAACTAAACTATAAATTAACAACTATCACTTAACACAATACTAGTAGCTAACTACTACAATTATACATATATACATGTATACAAACATCTACATAACACTACTAGAGATATCAATACATACTCAATACTAATAATATCACTAGTACATATATCTAACTACTACCAAACTAGCTAGCTATCAACTAGCTATACTAACAAATAACTAACTAAACCATACCTTAACTAGCTGCAGGTGCTGACTGAAATGCTGGAGATTGTACTAGCTGTTGTGGGCTAGCACTGCTACTACAGCCGTTTCTTCATGCTGTTGTTGCTGCTCCTTTACCTGCTACTGCAGCTGCTCCTTCATGCTGCTACACCTACTCGGTCACTGCACTGTGCAGTGACTGAGTGCACACCCTCGAGCCTAGCCCCCCCATCACACACACACTTACAAGCATACACATATATGTATCTATCCACACTCTATCTAACCACAAAGATATATAACCACTCTCCCTAGTAGCTATAATATATATCTATATACACTCTCTAATATATCTAGATTCATAACATATAAATGTGCATATATGCACACACTCATTCTCTCTCTCTCTCTCTCTCTCTCTCTCTCTCTCTCTCTCTCACACACACACACACACACACACACACACACACACACACACACACACATATATATATATATATATATATATATATATATATAGATATATATATATATATATAATACCCCTCTCAAACTATACACATATGCATATATATACAAACACATATACAAAAGTACATATATATAAATACATATATATTCTACTTACATATATACATATATCATACTATTCAATTAACTATATATATATATATAGATGTATATCCACATATATAAATATATATATATATATATATATATATATATATATATATATATATATATATATATATATACAAACACATATACAAAAGTACATATATATAAATACATATATACATATATATTCTACTTACATATATACATATATCATACTATTCAATTAACTATATATATATATATATATATATATATAGATGTATATCCACACACACACACACACACACACACACACACACACATATATATATATATATATATATATATATATATATATATATATATATATATAAACACATGTGCATATATATACACTAATGCACTAGTATATATAACTACCTATATATACATAACAATATATATATATATAAAAATATATATACATACATATAAATATATTTTTACAAATGGCTAAGAACAAAGGGAATTGGATCTAGAATTTAAATACAACAAACACGTGGAGTGCACCGCACCCGTATCATACTAGATCTATGATACGCTTGCGACACGAGTCCACCACATTATCAAACGTACCCCGAAGGACACAATCAAGTCTAAATTACTATATATGAATAATACGAAGAGTCAAATATATATCTACGTGTCTGTGTCAAAATGTTACATGCATAAAGTCCTGCGTCGGAGGAAAAACTCCCAAATTAACACGTATCACCAATTTATTGGGATACGACCTACACATACCCAATTATGGATACGACACTAGACAAAAATACACAAACACATGCCAAGTTAATATGGGACCAATTGACAAATACAACAAGTGTCAATCTCGGAATTCTCCCAAAATTGACACAAAAAGTACAATAACTTTCTCAATAGGCCTCCTATGAATTCAATTCCAAATCCTATGGGTAGCCTATGCATATGGATTAATTTTTTATGGTTAAATCTCAGATTTAGAACCTAATTGAAGGAAAAAAAAATTGAATTGTATCTATTAGTAGATGGATTCCTAATACAACCTCCAAATATGATAAAATTGGCCTCCAACTTGTAGATCCTTGCTCCTTCTTTTTAGATCCGTGCTTCCTCCTTCTAGATCCTTGCTCCACTAGTCACCAATGGTGATTTGGAAAGGAATTGGAATAAAATTTGGTAGAAAAATAATGTGGAAATTAGGGAATTTGGTTGAGAGAAATTCTAGATCTAGATTTGAAATAAAAAGAGGAGAGAGAAACTTTTTCTCCCTCTTTAACATGGCCGGCCCCCCTTGTCCCTTCCTCAAGCTACTAAATAATGTCCATTTTGTCCCTTGGGGCCTCTCATAAAAAAATAATTAAGAAGGAAAGGTTCTAGTCTAATGGTTTTAATTAAATTAATCATCCTCCTAGTCAATAGACTTCTAATTGGGCTCAATTCTAACTAATAATACATGTTGGCCCATGAGTCTAAACTAAACTAGTTAGGTCCACTAACACAAGTCCAAAACAATAATCTAATATCTAACAATAATTAAACAATATAATAGATAATTATTCAATATGCACAATATTTAATTAATTATGAAATTACTAAAATATTCTTTTCTAAAAAATATGGTAGTGATATTAAAGAAAAGATCTTGTGAACCGAGTGTCGTATAACGTCATGGTCGTATAGCATCATGGCCGCATACTGACTCTTAGTTTGACCTTGGTCGGATGGACACTCTGGTCGTACGGCATTATGGCAGCATACATGTTTACAATCTGGCCTTGGTCGGATGGATACTCTGACCGCATGATGGCGAGACCGCATGGGTCTTATATCCACATACGTGCTCTCATTGGCCTTGGTCGGATGGATACTCTGGCCACATATTGACGAGGCCGTATGGGTCCTGTAGCCGCATACGTGATCTCATTTGGCCTTGGTCGGATGGACACTTTGGCCGTATGGTATTGTGTTCGCATGTAAGCTCTCATCTGGCCTTGGTCGAATGGATACTTTGGCTGCATGGTGACGAGTCTGCATAGGGAGTAGCCGCATATGAGAGAACATGTGGCATGACATATCTTACGAGGTTATTAATGCACTAATTTGACTTTCTGTCGGTCTTTTCTTGAGCTATCGTCTTTCACGAATCTAGTAGCATCGACGTCATGAGTAATGTGTCAGAGTCTGAAAGTCAGTGACTGCTGTGTCAGGATATTTTTATATGGCCTTCCTGCTCTACGATCGTTCAGGCCACAAAGAGTATACTATGCGGCTGCTTGGTCTTTGGTTTGATAAAGCCACATGTAGATTCTTTGCGACTTGGTTATTTTAGGCCATACGTGGCTTATTTTGTTCGTACCGCATATGGATTCTCTGCGGCTTAGTTGTTTCTTTGAGGGGACATGGCCTTTATGCAGCCTATATATTTTTTCATGCTTCTTCAAGACCCCCTTCAAATTTTCCAAAATGATAAGTTTGGAATACTTTGAAAGAAGCTTGAGTAAGCGCTTTTAGCCGCATATACAGGATATGCCGCATAGTCTCGTTGTCGCATAGCTGTCTCTGACAGGCTGTTCGATCATTAAATGAGGATATTTGTTTTGATCTTTGCACGAATACCTTAGGATTCTGTATCATTATTGGATTAAGTGGCTCAACTACCGAGGAGTCACCACCAACCGTTGCCACAGCAGGATCAAGGTGGATTATGGATCGGGATTCAAATGGCCGCCGTCGTCATCCGTTGTCATATAGTCCCCCTATATATAGGGGGGAGGGAGAGGGATTCTTTACAAACCAGCAAGTCTTCCAACTTTCTTCTTTTCTTTCTCCTTGCTGCCATGGCTCCCAATGCATCCTCCTCTGCCGCTGCTGCCAACAAGGGCAAGGCTACGGCCAAAGGGAAGGGTCATGCAGTTGAGGCTGCCCCTCCCTATTTCCTGACGACCATCGATTAAAGGTAAGTTTGCCGAGGAAGACAAAGTGGAAGACTTGAACACAAAGACACATATGCACAGTTGGACGCATGGATTCGTCTATGTGGCAACTTCTCACTGCCGCATGGGTAGCCCAGCCGCATGGGCAACCCGGACGCATGAATATTCCTGCCGCATGGGTGACCGTGCTGCAAAAACCATCGTGCCGCATAGCTTACTTGGCCGTACGGGTGACTCGAGCCACATAGCAGATCTATGCTACATGTCGCATGTATTACTCGGCCGCATAGAGGTTCTATGCCGCATGTGTATGCTTTTTTTATTTTTTCTTGATGATTCTGACCATATCCTTTTTAACTTACAGTGATGTTGCCCACTATACCCTCCGGTGAATTGGTTCTTGGGCAAAACTTGTGGCCCTTAAACAAGAACCTTTGAGATCTCACTTGAGCCATCAGGAAGCAGCTTAAAAAAGATCTCATGCCTAAACGCCAATAGATGATCGCCGATCAGATGTCCGCTTTTTGTTCAGTCAGATAAACGTGGGGGAGATCCCCACTGAGGATGGGAAGGATTTCTGTAAGAAGCAATACTTCATGTTCAGAGATGCGCTAGAGTCTTCTCAGGTTGGGCAGATCAGGAAGAATTGGTCTTTCACCTTCCGTGGAACGGAGATGACATTTTTTTCCTTCGGTCGTCAATTGGTTTTGTTGGACCTGAAGATGATGATGGGTCTGCGGTATATGGACTGGAACTTAACCCCCGAGGGGGGCTCCTCTGGGTAACGTCCGATGCGGTACTGGACAGAGCAAGGGGAATTTTATAGCGTAAATAAGTCACCCTCCTGTTCTTTGCTTAGACTGAAGCCCGTCCTCATCAGCAGTGAACTGAGACCAAACCTAAGTATATATGCATCGGGCACATTTCTCCATCAGATTGCCAGGAAGGGATCCTATCCCATGGGACAGTTGCGGTTTTTCAGCTGGGCACACTATAGTACCTCCTGGTATCGCCTGACTCTGTGAATCCTGAGAAAGTATGAACGGAAACTCATGGCCACTGTCATACCCCAATCCCAAAATACCGAGGGACTAGACACGTGGCAATGGCGAGCAGCACACTCTAATGGGTAAACCCAATTTAAAGGACCTATCAAGGTGTACTTAAGTTGTAAAACAACAATAAAGGTCTACTAAACATGTCATATTCTAATCTCATCCATGGAAGATAAATACGATCAATATCAGCATAATAAAATATAAACCAACATCAAGTCACAATAAAGTATCCCAGGGAATAACCCGATAATAAGTCCGATACAACAGTTTAATAGACAAAAAATAAAAGAGTCTAACAATAGCAAAGGCTGAGTATAGATAAAGCAGATACTCAGGAGAAATCCTCGACCATCACCTCGTCCTCGGGTATCGATATTGCTCCTGCTTTTACTTCTGTTCCTGTCCCATATACCTCGGGATAGATCTCCTCTGTTATACCTGGGAATATAATCTGGATCCAGGTCCTCAGGGGACATAGCAAGGTATAAGAATAACTCAAGCCAAAATAAATACAGTACAATAATAAATAAATCAATAGAGTAAACTATGTAACCAGCTATATGATATGCAAGTGAGAGCATCACTAGTACTCAGACTGAGACTACTACAAGCTCTGTGTCGGAGAGCCGGTAGCAGTAATATCACGTAATGTGCCTAGCTCTGATGTAGAGTCTACGGCCTCACAATAATAAATATATATATATATAATCAGCATGTAGCCTGTGTGTCTCTTCCCACCCAATGTAATCATATGTCTCATGTCCACGATGTCTCATGTCCATAATATGCAAGATCATATCTAATGCAGCAAGTCATATTAATAGCTATGCATGTATATAAAGTCTATGTCACGAATCCTATAGCCTATACAGAATTACCATGAATGACTCAGGAAGATTCTATCTCATGAATAGTATCAGGTGTTCT